>VXAU01005006.1:742575-838527 GCA_013399695.1 Formicarius rufipectus | reverse complement strand
GGGGGGGAAGTTAATATACAAATATTTTATCCCAAATACAGTAGAACTGCATATTATGAAAATTGAATACTGAGAAATTCTGAGTAAGAGTTCATGCACAGTCTCAGTGGGTCCACGAGCCGCTTTGGACCAAGAGGCTGAAATAAGGCAGAACTCAAAGACAAGGTAACTCCTTTAATTTTCTGAGGATGTATGTCGAAACTGAAGTGCCTAAAACTAAGAACTTTTATTTAAAAATGAGAGCTGAATATGCTATTTCATGGCAATATGGAAACATGCACAGAGATCATGATGTCATGTTCATTAATTGTCATTTTATTACCAAATGTTACACCAAGCCATTGAATGCACTCTAACTTTGGATACTGCAAGCTGAAGATCAGTACTGCAGAAACTGCCTTTTGTAAGCTTTCAGTTATATCAGTAACACTGAAAAGTGAATTTCCTTAAAAGTTCTTACTAGCAATCTCTATAACAAGTATAGGGCACTTCCATATGTTAACAGAGGAAGAAAAATGGATTTGCTTTAAAAACAGCAATATTGGAGAATACCCACTAATAAAAATACTGAGTACAAAATAGCTGCTTAGCAGAGACTTAGAAAACAGAAAAGTTCAAGTATAAAAACCCCAAGAACCTTTCTGCATGTTATGTTTTTACAGCACCTATGTTGATTTTTGAGCAGAAACATTTTCCTGCATCCATTAACACTGCAGACTGAATTTACCAATCTTTGCTTCAAGGAGGCCATCCTTCAGATACCACACAGCCCAGAACTTATTGTGGTGTTGAATGTTTGATTCAGTAACTACACAGCAGTGTTGGTCTCTAGCTCACCAGAGCCCCACTGCACCAGGGTACCTGTTGCCCAGCTCTGGGGCTGGGTGGGGCTGCAGCCTGGGGACAGGCTGTAAGTGGGAACACCAGAGAGTTCTGGTTTCTGTCTGGCAGAAGTACCTATGGAACACTGCTGCTGTCTGCTTTGCAAGTTTGGTTTATGTCAGATCCATCATCCTTCTCTGCAATGCCCTCATTTACAGTGGGTTGCCCATTGCCACTTTCAGATTAGTAATTGTTGTTTATGGACTGTCTCTGATACACTGACAATTTCTGAATATTGTGTAGTCAAGAAGAAATTGTTTCTTGCAATAATTACCAGAAATCTTTAGAAAAATATGTTTAATTGTCAACTATTGTACTAAAATGCAGAATTTAGCCTTGATGTAATAGAATCAATTTGCCTTTCATAATAGCAGTATATTAATAAAAAAATAAATAATGAAATTGCAAATCTTTATCTCCAATTGCAGTCTAAGAGACTCAGTAGGGTAAAAGGAAAAAAAAAAAAAAAAGAGTAGCTTGAGATCAAGATGTTTTAAGCTTTTGAGTAACCAAGTTAAAAAAAAAAAAAAAAAATCTTCTTTTGAATGATCACTCTTGGCACTTTACCAAGCAGAAGGATATGCCAGCTAGCTGGCACAAGGTGCCTTCTGAATAGGGAAATTCTCAGGAATCTTATGTTAGCAAAAAAATGTATGTGGCCTTTAAAAGCATCATTAACCTCTTTTAAATTGTCATTCATGCTAACAAATGTGAATAAAAGTAACATTGACTACCTAACTACCCTAAAAAGAATCTTTAGATATGTTCATCCTAATTATATGATATTCACAACAGACCGCAGGTGACAGGACACTCCTCTGGACACATAACAAGCCTCTGCAAAGTGAATTGTACAGTCACAGAAATATTTTCATTTTTACTGAAGGAAATGTAGTGCTGAAGGACATACAGATTAACTTCCCAAAGGCACCGGTGTCTGTTCTGGATAAAGAAAAAACACTATCACCAAGTCTGTAAAAGCTGCATTCTTCTCAAATGGCTTGTAAATTATCCATAAATCAAAATGCTAATTCTAAAAACACTTCCATCTTGATTTGCTTATCCATGTGTAGCTATCGATTCTGCCTATTCAGCTTCTGAAGGACTATATAGTGTCTTTTTAGCCTCTCCAGTTGGCATCTCAACTGTCCCCAGCCTGTATTTGGGCTGGGTTGTTGTGGAGAAGGGAGAAAGTAAAACCTCATAGTAAGATTTCCTGATAAGAAATGCTTTTTAAGTTGCAAAACACAGAATTCATCTTAAATCTGCAGCTTAAGTAATAAAGAAATTAAATTTCAAATTATTACCCCCACTGTCATTCTAACTTGAGTGTTTTCCTTCCATCCCCAAGGTAATGCAACCACTAAACAACCTGATTCTACCACTGTGTGGTTACTTATTCATACAGCAAAAATCAGTCAGAATCTGGAATTTTACATACTCTTATTCATCTTTTATCACTTTAAAATGTAAGTTGTTGCTTCTCACCTTAGAAAATTAATTCCTAGCCTGCAGCCCATTACATGTGAAAAGAGATCAGTTCATGTAGCATGTAAGACACTCTGGACTTCACTTGTAGTGACAAGCTCATGACTTCTTCTTCAAAAAATTTACAGCTGCAAAAATGTGAATACACCCCAACACTTTGGAACAGCTGAAACTTCAAATCTAGTCTTCAATCACTGATTACAGCATTTGGGTGACATTATTACTTCACACAGCCACTCAGCATTGCAAAGCATGGATTAAAGTAACAGGAACTTTACTATTGCTGATTATATCTGCATAGAAAATACATACTGATGGAATCCTTAGGCACATAATAATTCAAATCCTATTATTACTTCTCAGATAGTAGGATTTCTTATTGGCCTTCAATAACCCATTGGATTTTCTCACAGATTTTAGTAATACATACTTATCATTCAGTTCAGCACTTTGTATGTCCTTTCAGTAATAATTTCAATGCATCTCAATTGAATCTTCTACCATTAACACAATTTTGCATCCAAGAACAACTTACTTTCTTGTATTGCATTAAGAATTTCTGAAAAGTCCACATCTGTCTTCTGTATGTCTGGTTTTATCCATATTTGCGTTTCCAGACGGTTAACCTGCAAATCCTCTCTTCCTTCTGAAGAAAGTGAAGAGATTGATGGGGTTTGTGACAGTGCAGTAGAAAATCCAGCCAAGGAGGTTTCAGGTGGGGAAACATACACATTGAATGCAGATACTTCCATTTACTGTCCTTAGCAGAACCAAGTTTTCTTCAAACCAAGCACTTTCAGATAGTGCATGGACTGATTTTGAGCTAAATAGAATGAAACAACAACATTCTCTGCTATCAGCAATGATGCAGAGTCACCATAGGCAAGTACCTTGCCCCCTTGTTCAGGTGACCATATGTCACCATGCCATGAGCATCACCTCACCATACCATCTACAAAACTAGCTCCCAAACGTGAAAACAGAGAGAGATGTTGTTACAAATGACACAGGAACAACCAGACTAAAATAAAACACACTAACACACAAAAGATGAATTAAGATACAAGACAGAAAACAACCATTAGGACAAAAAGCGCATGGACAGCACGCTTCAGCCACAGGCCACAGTAAATTCTCACATGCCAACCTGTTGGCATGCCATAATCTAAGAAGAAGTCCAGTATTGAAATCCATTTCAAAGGGATTAACACTTGTATGTAATTGTTGCTCTTTAAAAGCACTGCAGAATTAAAACATTCTAGTGGGTCACAATTTCAAACATATTTGCACACGTAAATAGGCACAAGATTTTCCCATTTCAGTGCTCTTTCAACACAAGCAAAGAAAGAGGGAAGTTTTGAAAATAGGCTCCTTCTATACAGAGAAGTGGCTGTATATCAAGAGTAGACAGAAAAAGGCACCAGGTAAATGGGAAAGATGCTGGCTACAGGGCATTTGGACACAGGTAGAGAGACAGAGGGAGTTACTGGGAATACACCTGGTTTTTAAAAACTAGCAGGAAAACCTTTCACAAAGGCATTTGTTAGAGACAATGCTCTTGAATGCACAGACTTAGCAGAGAGCTGCAGTGGTCTGGAAGATAATCTGGGAAAGGACTTCAAGACAAAAAGGCCAAGGTGGAAGAACAAATCTTCATGTTATTTAGATCATTATCATGCTTCACTAGATGCTATCACTCATGCTTTTAATAGAATCATTTCCCTTTCATCTACAGTCTGACTACAGTAAGATGGCTTGTTTGAAATTCCCTCCTATCTCATTCTATCTTCCCCTTCTCCTTGCCAAATAACTCGCTCTCTACTTCCTTGATGAGAGATATGAATTATATTCCTGGGCACAAAATTACTCAAATCTGTTTTAAAGGCCATTCTTCACTTTTTAGAAATACAGATCTCAAAATGGATACATTTAGACCACATTTTCTATTTTTCCAGTATTCAAATATTATACATTCAAATAGTCTATTCTTCTATGTATTCTTTCTTTCATTCCACAGCAAAGACCCAGTGTTAACATCAGAGACAATTCCCCTTGTAGATTCCTGCAAAGCGATCTGTCATAGCAGCAGCAGGAGTCAGCATTTAATGATGTAGAACAAAGAGAATTTCCTAAGTGAGAGAACTGATTATTCATACAATAGCAGCCTAGGGAAATGTGCAGATGGCCTCAGAGATGAGAGGCTAGGATTTGCCCCAAAAAAGAATTCTAATGACCAAGGAAAAATACTCTGAAAAAATATGTGAAAACAATAGGATGGAGGTAGAAAAGCAATCAATGGACAGCAATTCAGTTAAGCAGCTTTGCAAGTGATATCATTCTGTTTCTTCTTAAATACTCAGCTACCACTTCTAACATATACCATGACATACTTGCATCCTCAAATCCAACAGCCTTTCTTCTTCATTTTAACCCTAGTAGAGTGAATTAATGACAATACTGACAAATATAAGATACTCTTTCTTCCTCCAAACTCTCCATCCGGGTTGCACTCAAATCACTGCTCCTCAGAACAGATGAAAGTGGTGGGATCCCTGCAACACATCCAGCAGATCTGAACTAACTGGGCCAGGGAGAAAGGAAGTGGCAGCCTGTCAGCTACTGATGTCCCCAAGTGCTGATATCTGATGAACTACCTAACCACAGGCCTGTTAATAATAAAATTAAACTGCTGGAGAATGTATATAGACAATTTCAAATCCACTTTTTTATTACTGAAAAATACTGCCTAGGAAGCGGTTAGAAAATGACCAGCCTAAACCTGACTGCTGTTCAGACTATGAAATCAGGACAATTTTGCTGCATTAAAATTTGCTCTCCCTGTATTTGATCCTCTTGCAGTATAGGGAGCTTTCAGCAATCCATAGAAGTTACCGTGTTCCATGCTTGTCTGATTCACAGGACCCTTAATATCTGGCCTAGCTGCAAAAGTATCAGATCAACAGCAGCAACCAATCTGACTTCACACAAAATTGTAGGCCTAATTTTCCACCAAACATTTGGTGGAAAACATATGGTATAACACATAGCTAATCATAAACTTTCCTTCATCAACTCAAGGGAAAAAGAAATTTATCTACCAACAGCATGGCTTTTAAATAAGGAACACTTTCTTCTACCATAATCTTCATGGTGTCAATAAACAGACTGGAATTAGGACACGTCTCTACCCTACTTCCACTCTTTCAGATTCACTTTGCAGGACAGAGCACAGCACTTTATTTAGCTGAAGCACCACCTATGTGATGGGCTATGAACTGGCCAAATTAATGATTTCTTATTAGTTGTCAGTCAGAAGTTTTAGACAAACAGTTCTTTGGAAAAAGCCACAGTGATCTTGTCCACGTTCCAGAGATTTATTTTCTTTATCTTACTGCAGATCTTCAATACCACACATGAAGACAGTATCTGGTGTCCCTGTCACCATTGAGGGATCACTAGCCTGGCTTTAGCATTTCCTTCTTGCTTTATCATCTGCTGATTGATGCTTTATCAATAACACATCCAACTGAGTAAAATATAAGCAATACTGCCTGGAAGGTCGGGAAAGACTCTCTTTCCATAGAAACATGAGAAATAAACACATACAAAAGTGAAGTAAATATAAAATTTAACTTTTTTTGAAATGTCCATAGTTTCAGTATTTGCCACTAAACTGAAGAATATAAAAATCACAACACAAGTGCTGTGTTTTACAATGTATAAGAAAGGGTTCAGTTTTTTCCATTTTTGAAAGGACCTGTGAGAAAAGAGCTGATCTTTGTAATTCACTGAGGCAACCAAGGCTTCTTGAAGATTTTTAACATGTAGATTCTATTAATTGGTCATAATAGAAACACTTGACTCAGTTGCTTTCAAAAACCACAGTCTGTTTTCTTTGCCCTCTCTCATTTTCAATTAACTTAGCAAGTGAAAACAAATGTTTCGTCTACAGTTCTAGAAGTTTCTGTAGGGAAAGATTTGCAGCTTCAAATGATTGTTCTGAAGAGACAGCTAGCCTGGCACTTCCAACAGTCTGGGGATCTGATTTCCTATTTTTTTTTCAAAAGATAATTTTGGCAGCAAACATACACTTTCATAATGGTTGTACTTCAGCAAATAACCCATATGCAATGTGGATACATGCTCCTATCCCGCAGGGTCATCTACCTCTAAGAGGGCAATATTTAGCAAGAGCAAATGTAACTCTAATGGGAGCAGTTTTGTTTTTCTGCCTTAAGTACAAGATGTAATTTCCACTGAGAAGTTGCTTCTTCTTACCAGAACCTCTTCTTTCAAACGAGCAGAAAACTGCTGTGTGCAGTGCCCTTTCCACTACAGACAAACCCTGGTCAACATGCGATAAACAATCACCCCTCCAGGTGCATTTCCATAGGCTTCTCACTGTGATAGATAGGCAGGTAGTCTACACCTAAAGCAGAATTTCAAACAGAAATTGTTTTAAGTGTTAATAAACATGTTGGTCAGGGCTATACACATGAATGCACCATAGCTTTAGTGTTCTCTGTTGTGGCATTTCTCATTTCTGTGACAGGAATGAAACAGAAATATAAAACATAGTTGCTTTTCCCAGCATCTGTCTTATGACTACATTGGACAACACACTACAATGGATGAAAGACATTTTTGTTCAATTATTGCATCAGAAAAAAACCCAACTTTTCTCTGAGTCATAGAATGTATGCAAATATACATTAATATACATGCGTCTTCTCAGCAAGATAAAGTTGGCCCATAAACAGTAGCTTGGAGATAGATAATTATTTAATTAAGTGGATGGGCGATGTGTCTTATAATTAGTCTTTCAGACAGAGCTGCTTTTGCTACATTGTTCAGAAAGAATCTCAGATTGTTTTCTCTGAGAAGTCCTGTATCATATTCTGTTGTGTTTCTCACCAACCAGTACTATAATATTCTTTCTGCCCAATCAGTTTTTTCTCCTGCAGCATAAGGTGGATGTCAGAGAGTTATGCTATGCATGAGTTGTATGCAGTGATTATATTAGATATATTTTAAATACTAAAAGTATTTAATTTTCTGCTGTTATGCTTAAATCTGTCAAGTACAACAGTGCAGAGTCTGGCAGTGTGAAAGTATCCTTTATAAGACAAAACATCACATAACAAAGAGAAGAAACAGGAATATCAAAATAAAGATGCAGGAGAAGGAAATACTACGTATGTTTAAAATATATGTGGTTAGTATCTCTATTTCAAAAATGGAATAAATTTTAATTTATGGGTCAGTAATTACAAAGGTATAAAATTTATTATCAGAAAGATAATTTTATTTCATCATGATCAATTTCATGTTAAACATAAACCTCTAGTCTAACTCTCATGTGGATACTGCCTTCCTCAATAGAAATTAAAAAAAATAATGAAACCAAGAAGAGGGTATTTCTGAGTTTCCTTATAACCCTTTTGTCCAGGTCAAAGGGTTTGTTCTCTCCATATACAGGCAAGACAGTTCCTGAAAGTACAGGCTGAGTATCTGCCTGTTGGTGTCTGAGAAACAAAAGTTAAGAGTAAAAGCACAAAAATGTCTTTTTAGTTTTGAAAGTTGTTGGAATATAAAAATATAGGGCTACTCCATTTTCCACAGAAAGTACAAGGAGTGGTTTGTTTTTTGTTTGTTTGGTGCTTTTTTTTTTTTTTTTTTTTTTTTTTTTTTTTTTTTTTTTTTTTTTTTTTTTTTTTTTTTTTTTTTTTTTTTTTTTTTGTTTTTTTTTTTTTTTTTTTTTTTTTTTTTTTTTTTTTTGGTTTTTGTTTTTTGGTTTTTGTTTTTTTTTGCTTTACTTGTTTTGGTTTGAGTTTTCTTTTGTTTGGATTCTTTTAATTTTAAAGAAATGTCTGACTTAATTTTGAGATATCAGAATGAACCAGCAGGCTTGGTGTTAGGAAAGATGTCCTGCTATCTTTTGGTCAATACAAACCTTTTGTGGAAATTCGAAACACTATGTAGCCCTATTACAGTCAAATCCTTTTTCTGATTTTAAAAGGGTCTCTGCCAAAGTAGAAGCTAGTTTGTTCCATCTTTTGTTCCTGCAAGAATCTTTCTTTGGAACATGTGAAACATATTTAACATTAGAAATAGAGTCTTACATAATGCTAGTCCCCTTTAAGCAAGAAATATAGAGCTAAGAAAAAAACCCCATATTATTCAGTCAAGCATTAAAGGAGCATAATAACTGATTGTTCAAAGTCTCTCTCACTGTTCCTTGAATTATAAGCTATTTTTTAAAAGAAATGGGTCATTACTTTGCAAAATTTTTTATGTATTATATTTTCTTTATCACAGAGTCGTCAAGAGTCTTAGTTGTTTTAAGATAGCTGTGGTACACTGGACTCAGGATATCATACGTTTGCCCTGGGATCAGTGTGTTTAGTGCTAAGACTTCTTATTTTTTCTCCTTGAAAGAAACTGACAGTGGAATGATCAAGAACATCCACGAGAGGGGCATTTTGCAGCCTTTGTGAGGTGACTACATATTGTAAATGAACAACATCCAGAAGAGATGAAATCTGAGGGTGAACTGTACTGATTTTAAAGTAACCATGCATAATTGATTGCAAGACTGAATGAAAGACTTATATAATAGCAAAACAGAGACTGATCAAAGTAAGAAGGAAAAAATAACTCTGAAAAGACTTGAGTTTAAAAACACATAGTCCGCAGAGAAGCAGAGCACCCTTAAAGCCACCAGTTAAAATTACTATTTTTGAAGCCCCCCTTTTGAGGGCATGCACAGGTCCCTCTCAGGTAGGTTCAGTACCTGTGTGTGGCACACACAGCACAAACTGATACAGAGAGATGCAATTTCTGCCTACATCAAATATATTTAAATCAAACAAGACAGATAGCAATGAAAAACAGTGCTTTATATGCTAGCTTTTTTGGTTGTTGTTAACATGATGTTACAAAACTGTTCTCCGAACTGCTAGAATGAACATTCTAGGAGACTTTATACCATAAGATCAGGAATTTTCAAAGAAGTCACTTTTGTCCTGGAAAAGTAAAGGGCTGAGTGAAATGGGTTGAATGACTAAGCAAAGCAATAGAAGATTTCAAGCTCTGCATCATCTGCTAGCTAGTTCAGCTCCTAATTTCAAAGTACGGCATAATCATCATGTGGTGATCTGTCACTCAGCCCAGCGACAAAAGGTCCTCATTTTAATTGAAGCAAACTATTCTTCTCATTAGGAACTTTGCAGAGGCTCCAGAGCATTATTAGTCAGAAGAATGAGCTATCTCTGTGTTCAGCAGGGATGTATTTCCAGATCACGCTTGAAGTACCAACACAGGAGAAATTTGGTTTGGTGCATTGAACTTGCATTGTTTTGAACACAGCCTGTAGAGAAAAAGTTAAATATGCTGGCTGGTTTCTTTGACATTAATGTCCCTTCTGCACAGAGATGTTTCTTGTAAACATGTGGTGGTTTTATTTTCTATGAAAATTAGCTTAATGAGGGGAATACTACACTTTTTAGAAATCTGCTTGCTTTTTCTATGCTTCATTCCACATGACAGAAAATTTTATGTACATCCAGCAGAAGGTATATTGAAAAAGATTGTTCCCCTCATAATGTTAGACAAGTAAGATAACAGCATTACTGTCAGTGAGAATTAAAATTTCCAGGTGAGTTTACATCATCCATTTCCATGCCATGTGTGGATTTGCTATCAAGAAATTCTTGCATGACAGAGCTTTCTGACAGAATTAGTTGTGGGATTTTATTCTTTTAATCGGAGACAGATTGATGCCACATGTCCTGCCAGTCAGCAAAGAAAAGAAAATGAGATTTAACTAACAAGTCACATCTAACTAGAACATGTCTTCTTTTAGAAGATATGTGAGTGCTGACAAGCACATGCATATTTTGTACAATAAATTGTTGAAGGATTCAGTTCTAGCTTTCTTGATAATTCAAAGTTCACCAATTTGTGACTAAGCTCATGAAACACATTTCCTTTTCCCCTTTAAGTTTGGTTGCCACAGTTTCAAGAACCATGCATTTTTTCCAGTTTCAAGAATCATTGCCTCCCAAGTCACTTGTTCTGTTGGTCAATACCACCAGCTCTTCTTTCTTATTTACAAGCCCAGTAATCACACTCAACAATAAAAATGCTACAGTTTGATAAACAATTAAAAAAGAGGACACAAAAATAAAGAAAAACATGTCTAAATCAAACAAGCCTTCCTTTAAAATTTGTAACCTGTGACTACTTGTCACAAATGGCAAGAGAGTGCAAAAAAAGTTTCTTAGAGAATTTCCACTGCCCCAGTAGACTTTCACCATAATGCCAGAAGACAGTCCTTTCAGCACACAAAGTTCTTTCTGGTATCATGCATATGCCTATATTCATTTCAGGTAGCAAGGAATGCCCATTCCAAAAGGTACAGTTCTTAAGCATTGAAGGGGATGTTTATGAACAGTAAACTCTTGAAAGCAGAAATTTCTAGGATATTTTTATGTGTTTCCTGGAGTGAAGAATCTTGACAGGTTAATTAAATTTTAGAAATAAATTATTTCAAAGACAACCCTTCCTGCTGGTTTTGTAGATTGCCTGTAGAATTAATCTGTATAAATGATATAAATTATCTCCATTATTTTATAGATATACTTCCATATAAACTTTGAAATGCATTAAGGTTTTAGTAGAAGCATAGAGAAAGTAAATCTTGCTGAAGAACCTCTCAATTCCTGTTAGAACAGGAAAAAATTGTTAGGAGGTGTTGCAAGAAGAAAAGAACTAAGAAGGTTCCAGAGTTACACATAGTGAAAGTATTCACGTTATTGCTGCTTAGACTTATTAAATAAGACATTTTTTTCCACAGCCAGCAAATTTAGTGACTCCTAGAGAAATGAGGTTTGACAAGTTCTGCAGAATCTGAAAATAAAAGAATTTGTCTCCTAGAGAAAGAAGTAATGCAGCATTGTTCTGATTTGGAATAGATTAACCCTAGAAAGAGCAGACAAATCCAGAAACTGTAGTCCTGTTTATCACACAGCAAAGGTGCAAAACCATCAGACATGAGACAAGCTTTTTTTTTAATGTCCTCAGATTTACCTAACCCTGACATTGAGACGTTGAGTCTGAACTGTTTTCATGAGACTTGTACCAATTCACTGCAGCCAAAGGTCTAACCTAAGAGCTTTGAACTCTGTACTTCAGTAGCCTTGTACCTCATTAGCCACAACACACCAGAACTGCTCACAGAACCAGAAGACAATAACTGGAGGCTTCTCAAAACTAAAAACATTCTGACCCTCCCTGGTTTTGGAGGGAATGTATTAATGCCATTGCATCTAATGTTACCATCTGATTCCTATGCTTGTTTTTGCTTTTATTCTAAGAGAAAGTTCCCTCATAAGGATGCATCTGCAAATGGAAAAAGTACACTCAACTGTCATTTTATCAAAGATTCTTTCTTTTTGTGGTTCTAGCCTTTAAGAATTAGAAATGCCATTTTAAGTTCTCAAAATACCTTTCCATATAATCTATTATGCTAGACTGCCTTCCTGTTAAGGATATCTGCTAACTGAACAAAGGAAACTCAGATTGAATATAATGTACACTATTCTAAAAGTGTGAGACCTACTTGATAGTGATAACAGCACCCAAATTGAAGAAAAACACATAAATTTTATGAAATATTTAAAATTAGACTGAACAAAAGCCTATGAACTTACTGCATCCAATACCAGGAGGACAGCTTAGAAAACACTGATGTAAGGTCTGGTACCTGAGTCGTTAATACACATAAGGCCATTTTCTTTCTAAAATATCAAAATCTTTATAGTATTTTAGATAAAGTACTGCCACTTGACACAGAGTATTAAACTAATTATGAAGTTATAGTTGTTAGAGTGAAGACCATATGAATATCAGTTTAAATTAGAATTTTCTCTTAGGAGTGTTTCTAACTGCTGTTGCTGCCTGACCATAATCTTTCTTAGACTCTACGTGCATACAGCTCAAGTGGTTGCAACTTAACCTGGACACAGGCACAAATGCTCCTATACAGACTTAAAAAGTCAGCACAAATCATTTCAGTCCAGATGAAACAATGGCACCACAACTTAGTTAAGAGAAGACTACTGTCGTACAAAAGCCTTGTGAAAATCTGCAGTCTTTAAGGCTCTGGGTACTATTAACTTCACTCAGCTTCAGTGCCTCCTTGAACCAAGCTGCCAAGCATGTTCTCTGTAGGTCATGGATGCTGTTATTGTCTTAAGAGCAGAATATGACAGATAAAACTTATCTCATATACTGAAAGGTAATTTCTCAAAAATATCATCCAAATGATTCTCACCAATGAGCTCCACTTTAGAAAACCTCTGGGGTCTACCTGAAAGGGGTCTTTTTGTCAATCAGAAGCCAGCATATGCTGCTTGTACACTATTTAGTAGTAAATCACCGGCCATACTTATCAATGCATAGATGTAGAATGCGTAGCATCTCAAAATGAACATTGTTATTGTGCATGTTCAAGATACGTGTTACAAACTGTGATGTGGAGTTTTGTTGTAAGTCTCTTAACATGCTGTAGACATCATGATATAACTTTAGCAACAACAACATTTCTTTAGTAGAAATTTCTGTACATCAAAGAAAAAAATCAGAAGCTCAACGAACAGGACATACAAGTGAACAGAAGAACTGAAATAAACAAAGCATATGGTTATGAGTCACTATAAATTCTTAATTAATCTATGTTGACAAAGATATGGTGACTAAGCAGTATGGGTGCATAAAACTCATGGCAGTAGATCTGTATAGCAACGCACAATTGATAACCTAAAATTTCAACTTCTATCAAATTTACTAGACCTGCAAGGTAAGGTGAACACACTATCAGTTTGCAGGCGGAACTGTCGTCTGACACAAATGGATTCTGCCCCCTAGCACTCAAGTAGCTGTATACAGCATGTATCATGACCTTTCCTGGGCAGTAACACTGGAAGATCATTGGGACCCTTCAATATAGAAACTACAAAAATGAATTCATGGTCAGCCTTAATTTTCTCTACTCAAGAAAGAAATTTTGAGTTTAATTTCCACTGTGAATAAAGACCGAACATGGGCAGCATAAATGTACTCCCCTGCTATAAAAAAAAGATACTTTTAAAATAGCTCTGGCAATTACCATAACAAGGAATGAACTCATGATGTCAATTAGAATTTGATGGTTCCCTGGAGATTCTGACTTTCTTTTAAAAAGTTTCATTTTGTTAACCTGTTAACTTGCATTGTAAAATCTCCTTCAGAACCAGATTTTTCATTTGTGTTATAGCAGCAAGACTTTGATTTACGCCCTGGGTAGTACCTTTGTTCAAACCCAACATTAGTGTCAATTACTGAGTTCCATAGGGGGATGCCTGAAGCCTCTAGAGCACTGTCATTAGCTCAGGGGTTATCAAAATTGAATATATATAAGGGAAACAGTATTAAAAAACAATAGCTCAAAGCTCTCTCTGCAGTAATATTTTGGATACCACTGCATGTTGTATGCTTTTTTATGATTAAACTTACATTTTTATTTCCCACTTTCAGCTATCCCAATTGCTGATACTCCCTATAACCTATAACCAACAAAAACATAGAAAACATAAATGAAACATCAGTTGGTAGTTATGACAATCAATAGATTGATCACCATGGGAGTATGATCTCATGCTATTAATAACCAGCTTCCCAACATCACGACACATCACACAGGAAATGGAACTGAAAAAGATACCAAGGCAAATCTGTTACCTGGCTGAGGGGTTTTTGCTTTTCCGCCAGTGACTGCTGAAATCACAGATCCAGAAGATGAAGCTTCCATTTTTATTGACCCTCTGACTTGTGGGAGGGAAGGATGCCCATCCACAGGCTGATGCTGTGAAACTGGGTAGCTTCCTGCAGTTCTCCTCTGACAGATTTGCACACACTTTTCAGCCCCATGAATAGATAAACTTATACCTGACAGGAATAAGAATTAGCACTGTTAGATACAAGAGACCAGCATGGAATAACTAAAATATAAAAATTGCAATCATTTCAAATGTAACTGCAACTTCTTATAGGGGAAAAAAAAAGAGGGGGGGGAGAAGAGAACTATAAAAAGATTAATTTTCTATGAAAATTAAAAATGTGAACATCTTTGCTGCTGTATTGCAGACATCAGAGCCATCCACACCAATAGATATTTAAATACACAGTCATGGTTTACTGCATTACTGGCCTGCAGGAGGAAATATCTTCCATTCGTTCAAAAAACCCACACAGCTCACAGAACACAATAAGGTAAATATCACAGAACTTATTAAATTACAGTTTTCTGACGGATTAGAACCTGGAAATAATAGTTGCTTTTTTCCTGAGTGTTTACCAGTGTTAGGAGGTTTCTTCATATGGGGAAGATGCTACAATTCAGGTGTTAACTAGTTTTTAAGGAAAAAATAAAGGTCTGTTTTGAGGAAAGCAAGCAGACCACAAAAAACAATAACATGACCTTAAGCTTGAAAAAAAATTACACCTACATCAGACGTGTGAAACATTACCTTCAACACTGGAAATTGTCTTTCACAACAAACATTCTCAAATTCGTCACATAATCATTTTTTAAACAGTAACTGTGATAAAAAACATGCTTTATTATTCCAAAGAGAAAGCAGAGTTGAAATTTCCTATGTGTTTACTGTACAGTCTTAGACAGAAATACCATCTTACAGTAAAATTGCTGATTCTGACTTCCTCCTGTTCACATTGATGCAATTGCTCCAACTCCATTTGAATTACTTTCAGCATAGTCTAGTGAAAACCTTCAGACAATCTCTTTTAGGCAAGAATACAGTAATAATTCTACTTTACTTCTTTACACTGAATTTAATTGTGACTCTTACTGCTTCTATAAGCAAACAATCTTTGTTTAAAAAAAAACATCAAATGAAACACCCTAACTAGAAATAAATAAAGAAACTGAGAAGTAGATGGAAAAGCAGACCCTAAAATCTGGAAATGCAGATATTGTAAGCACATTGTAATTTGCAGTTACTCAAGATTGTTAGACAGCATTGATGAGACTGAATAATTTTCTGAAACGGATCCATCACTGAAATGTCCAAGAATGCCTTAATGACTCTGCTCTTCCAGTTTCACTGGAAGTCAATTTAGGTGAACCTCCAGGTCGTGGGAAAGTTTAGAATCTCTGAAATATTAATACACTTATATGCATAATATACTACCAAGGGGAAGAGAGATACCACTTCCTTAGGGAATTTGTGAAAACAGTAGGGTTGCACACTTGAGCAAAGGCTGTGCAAACTGCTCTCCTTTGAGATAGCTTTGTGCATTCATAAATGAAGCTGCATGCTCAATACCCGACTTTGCTTCTCATTACCAGAGTTGATCTGCAGGAAATGAGAGGAGATGAGAAGTTTCCTGCAGCAACTGCTCATCTACCTCCATGGTTTTAGGGCTAATGAAACTGCCAGATGCTAAAGACTCTTGAAATCATATCTTCTTTAGCATACAGATACACTACATTCTTGTGAAAGGCAGCGTATCAATCCAAGTGAAGAGAATGACAATGACTGTGCCTTTGACCATGTTAGCTATAAGGGGCTTCAAACTGTGAGGAGCCAAGCCCCAGCTGTAAAATGAGCTCTTTACTTCTTGTGCAGTCACTAGAACCTCATGATGCTAAATATATTGTGCAATTATCCCTAAGGTATTAAAAAAATCAACTAAAACTGTTTTAAGCATCACCACTGGTTGTTGCATAATTTAAAACAACCATCCCTCTGAAGCTTACAACGGAGTCAGCCAGTTAGTCAACACTAAACATGAACCTGCCATCACCACACATTTACTAGTTGGATCTCAGTAAGGCTGGGCTTTCATTCGGTCATGAAATTAAGGATCTATTTTAGGTACGAGTTCCAATAAACTGACTGCAACATTTCTCTGAGGTTCACATAAATTTGTTCTTTGCTTTCCAAAAACAGTCTATAAACTCTTGTGCAGCTGTGACCTGGATCTCTAAATTATTTCTTCAGTACATTTTTTTCAGACATCAAAATAAAGGATACTGCTGCCAGATTACTATTCCTAAGAATTGCAAAATTTGCAGACTGATCACATCCAAAATTAGGTTCAATCAACAACTTGGTTCTGGTTATATGCAAAGTTCTGTTTCTTCCACTAAGAAAAGATGATAAATTATACCTCCAGACTACATGAGGAAGAAAGTTCCAGCATCACTGAAAATTTTACAGACTATTCTTTTGACATATTTAAAACATAAAAATGTCCAAAAACAACAACCCAAGGCGTGTCACAAATATATACAATATGTCTGGAAGTTCTTCACCCCAATCTCATTGGTACTACAGTTGGTTTTTTTTCCACAGAAGAGGTTTTTTTTTTAAATAGGAGATTTAATTTCCATTATTTTCCTGAGAACCACCGTCAGGACAAAGATACAAGTGTCCTTAATTATAATTTCAGATTTTTCCAGAGAAAAACTAGATCTTGTTTTTCTCTGTAAGTTTCTTTTGTTAAACTAGAAGTTTGAAAAACTGTAAGATAATAATACTGTAGCAAGCTTCAAAATCATCTTGTTTTCATGTGGGCAAAACTTCTTTTTAAAGAGTTACTGGCAGTTGAAAATACATCCGCAGATAGCACGCACAAAAACAGAGACAAAGGGAGAGGGAATCAGAAGTAGAAAAAAATATTTGGAATAGCATATATAACTTATGGGAGATAAAAATCTGCAATAAGCAGACTCTGGAGTAAACTCTGACATTTCTTCCTGCAAATGAATCACACTGCTGATGAATCCTGCGGTCTGTGGATCCGAGATGTGATGAAACAACATAGAGATCTCTCAAGCATGGATGTTAAAACTGACATGAATTAGTTTTTTGCAGTGTGACAATACCCACACAAGACATCTAGAAAGAAAGAGAAGTTCTCCAGTGGCAGAGTGCAGGGTGAGTCTTCATATACCGACATTTGGTAGTTTTTTTCTCCTGTCTTAAGGCATGGTCATATAGCTGCAGACATCAAAATCCCACTGCTGTTGCCTGCCTGGCTATATGACCTCTTGTTGTACCTGCCCCTGCAGCATAGTAATTTTTAAGTGAGCTTGACACTTGTACTCAGCAGCTGTGTATGAGCACACTGCCATGTTCTGACAACAGGTAGTAAAGATGCTACAAAAGTCAGGAGTTTCTCCTGCCTCTACCTCTGGCAGGAGCACCTGTTCATGAGCACCACTTCAACTCAGGGCTTCAGTGCAAATGGAAGTGAAAGACTTAAATACTGTCCAGTAGCCACAGCTGACTGTTCAGTTTGGAGGACTGGCTTCTGGATAGGACTCAGCCACCTGCATCTGGTTGGCTGCAAACCAAATACGTAACAATGGGAAGTAGAAGTTTAGTGTTTTGAAGCTGGTCAAGATTTGTGCCTTCAAGTATACACATCCCTCAGTCCTTTTGTGCATACACCAAAGTGCTTCTCTGTATTTTCAAATCTTCACATGCCTTTCTCTTCCTTACCTTTATTTCTATACTTTTTTTTTCTCATACAAACTTTTTGTCTCCATGATGAGCTATTGCTCTTGCTGCCCTTTTGTTCTCTGATGACTCTGACATTGCAAGTTCATGTTAGACAAAACTTCATCCCCTACCTGCCAATACATCTCAGCTGTGCAGTTTGCCAGAAGAGAAAAACAGCATCTGTCTGGTTTATGGATAACTTCCATTGCTCCCAGATATGTCTTTTTATTATAAATTTTTTTTCAAAGCAGTATTTCTTTTACACTGAGTATATTTTGCTTCTTAGAAAGTGGCAAGACACTTAGGAATTTACAATGCTCCAGATAAAACCTGCATATGAGAACATTAAAAATGGAGTTTTAAAGTACTCCCAAGTCACGAAGCAATAAAATCAAACAAAGAAGAAAAAGGAGAGAGAAATCATTAAAAGTTCAAAACACTACAGTGCATGCAAAGTTTTATGTGACTGATATTATTTTGTTGCTTCATCAGATGCTATGAAGATGAACAACAATATCCTGCACTATGCAGAAGTCACTCTGCCGAGGCATCTGATGGAACATCTGCTTTGGTGATGCCTTAGTCCTCACCAGCAGTCACGCACCACACACCTCTGCACCCAGCAGATCTCAGCCAGTGTGCCTGCACTGTTTGGCTGAGCACAGCACTGTGGCTCGGGTAGCCGTGGAGATGGCTCTTGCACCTGAGTTGGGGCCAGAAAGGCACTGTGCCCAAATTACACTGTGCTGGGACAGACACCTCTCCACCCAGGGAGGCACTTCTGTAGTGACTGTCAGGTTTGTGTCAGCTATAGTTTTTTCTTCTACCTTGTACCACTTTGGGTTACAGGCATCTATTTATAGGTTGCTTTCTGACATGTTTGTAGATAGAGATTATAAGAACATGAATATACAAGAATAATACAATGCAGTATTGTATAAACAATCCATTAGCTGACAGTGCTTAATTAGCCTTAAGTGTCCTGACCTGTTTGGTAGACCTTCTCTGGGATAATAAAGTAGTGCTGGCAGGTGAAGAAAATCTTTTCAGTTTTGTATTATTAGTGCCAGTGTGCATGATGGAGATAAAATACTCCACCCTTTTCTGTGTGGGTCTCTTATTTTGTTTCAGCCCTATGGGGAGACATTAGGAGCAGATTGAGGTAGATCCTTTCTTCAAGGCCCTTTTCAGAGACGAGCAAGTAAAGGGGAGAACTGAGAATGAAGGGAGGAAATCTCAGCTGTAATGTCACGTAGAGCTGCAAAAAGCAAAGCAGCTCTGGAAAGTCTGCACTCATCAAGGCACAGAGAAGCAAGGTCATAAGGAAGCACTTTGGAAGCAGGAGCAGAGAGAGGAAAATGAGGCTTTAAGGACAAGTATATAAATGGGAAAATTACATATTTGGTTCCTGTCAGCTTTTACACACCGGAAAGGAGAAAGTGAGCTAATATGTCCACCTTAATAAGCTAAGCACCCTTTCCTCAACCTTGTGCAAATTGCCACATTTCCCAATAAAGTCAATAATTCTCTGCAGACAGCTTCAGCCTTTTCACATTTTTAAGATAGCTTTGATGAGGGGGAGCTCAGAAAGGGAAGCAACATAAAAGATTTCTCATGCAAATGCAGTTTAATTTGAGATTCAGCAGAGAGACTGCCATGCTTGATGACATGATGGACTCCTCTGCTTGCTCTGAATCCTACATGGAAATGAAGGAGCATGAGGGAAAAATTCTCCTGCTGCCCTCTGTATGCATGTCCGAAAACATAGTCTAAAGGCAGTTCCCTTTCTTTTTCTCATCCTATGCCTTACTTAGGTAACAAATACAACCAGAAAGCATGGTCAGCTTGGAGAAAAATGTTAGATCATTAGGATTTCCACATTAGACTAAATCAGTTTTCAGACTTTTAAATATCACCTCCTTAACACAGTATCAAGTCCCTTGCCACTGGTAATACATGATTATGAAATCATATCTAAAACCAGACTACACTTCAAGTATAGCTTTGAAAATATTAAAATTTAAATGTTTCTGACTATATTAGGTAAACACCTCACAACTGCAAACTCTTAAGCAAGCAAGCAGTAAAGCTACTAGTTACAGAACTTCCCAAGGACTGTGCTGGCAGAGAGAAAGACCAATACTGTGAATCTTGACAAGCTACACGTGTTCAGTTTTCTGAGGCTTTGTTTCCTCCACCCTGCTTCTTCTTGCATATTGGAGAAATGACAGGATTTTCTAGATCTGCAGTAGTTTCAGAAACTGTTCCCTAAATGTTACTTTTTTTTCTCATTTTTTATGACAAATTGTGCCCAGTTAGCTTCTGAATTTGCATCCATTTTTAGCGTATACAATTTTCCATGGAAAGAATTCACAGAGCTTAAAAATACAGTCACTAGATGAATAAAATTTTCTCTAAAACATGTTATCCCTGAAAGTTTTGTATAGAAGAAGAACATAAATAGCCTCTTCTCTTTACCTCTCCTTCTACTCCTGATAGTGCAGAGTTCAATCATATCCTCCACTCTGTTGCTTCTTAGTTTAGGAGGTCTAGTTTACACTGTTGCTTCTCACTCAAAAGCTGTTGTATACCTCTAATCATCCCTGGTCACTCCTCCTCTGTTCCTCACTTTTTTCAAAGAATAAAGACCTGAAATGCACATTAAGAAAGTGTCAGCAAGCAGCATCAGAAATGCCCATGATGTCCAGGCTGTGTTTTCACCAAAGATTTACAGTGACACAGTAACGTTTATGGTTTGATTCTTTCTCTTGTAATTTAATTTGCTCCAAGATACTTTGACTCCGTGTCACTTTTCCCAGCTCTTTGGGCAATTTTCCAGTGAATCAAGGACTGCTCTTCTAACCCACCTGCCTGAGGTCCCTATGTCAAGCAAAGACTGCAGGAAACAATACTGCATTATTTTCCTCATTTATCTGTTGCGTCTTTTTCCACATCAGTTGTTTCCTAGGTCTCATGTTTATCACATTTGTAGGTGTATTACTATACAGTATTTTTCTATCAGCAAAGCAAATCTTCACCAAGGTGTATTACTTGTCACTGCATTACTTTTTGTTGTTGTTGGTTTTGGTGTTGTTTTTTGTTTGTTTTGTTTTTGTTTTTTTCTTTTTCTTTCTTTTTTTTTTTTTAAATTACCTGTCTTGGTGGGGAGGAAGGGAGCATCGTCCTGTGCCCATGAGTCAGCGGCAGTGTTAGCATCTGCATTTTGAAGTGGGATTAAAGACGCAACTGCACTACAACCAGGACTCCGTGAAGAAGGAGCTTGTGTATACATAGGGTTTTATCCAGGTTTATCTACACTGATTTAGAAATGTACTGTTAAAGAGCTGTGGATTCTAGGGGAACATAGGTTTACATTTCCTTGTGTGTTTTAGACCAGAATAGTTTATTCTTCCCTGCAAAAGTTACTAGCTGTAGTAATACTGCATCCAGAACCACTGTTAATTTCAGTCTGTCAAAGTGAATGAATATTGATAATAAATAATGAATAAAAAGGTCATGTTCACCTTAGGCCCACCATCAAAGTGCTGTTTTCATAACCCCGGAGGTGGTTTATTAAATTACAACAAGCTAGCATTCCACAGTGATTATTTAGCATGACAGAAAGACTCCCCTAGTGCTCATTTAGAAGCAAGATGACAACCTGAAGTCATGAAAATGTCTTGCAGAGAGTCATAATAGTCCCATTTTGATGGTCTATATGACACTTCGGAAAACCATTTGTCTTCCCTAGGTATGAAATGCTTGGCTAAGTGAATATAAAGCTCATTTATGTTACTGTTGAATTAATAGTGATTGTCATGGGCAGGACCATTGTGTCAGACACAAGGTGCTACCTACACAAGTTGTATGAACCCAGGTGAATAAATTGAATATTTTCCCCTCAAGATGCTTGATTTGATTACTTTATAAGTCTTCTACTTTTATTCATGTGACAATTTAGTTCCTCTCTACAAAAAACAAAGGACAGTGCACATATGCTGCTGTATTTTCCAGGCTATTGGCATAAATGCCTAACAACTGTGTGTAAAATATGCCTCACCTGAGCTCACTCAGCAAACTGCAATATGTGTTGTTTGTCACCATCCCAGCTGACTGAATTCTTCCTGGGGTTGCTGGTATTTTAATTGTTCTTTTATTGTTTATTACTGTTCTTTCTCTTTGTTTAGTGTCTACTTTGGTTTACTTTATTGTTACTACTGGACTTTCACTAGCGTGAGAACCACATGCATGCTGAAGAGTAGTTTGGGGGGGAAAAAAATAAAAACAGGGCATTCTAAAACGTTTCCTTGCTCGCCACAGTACAAAAATTGCAGTGAGGGAGCATACCTTGTCTTGAACTCTGATAAGCACTATAGAAATACTAAACTGAGGCTGATAAAACATTTTCAGTAGAATGTTTCTCTGTCAAAAAATTTCTTAATGTTTTTAGGAAAAAAAAATTTGCTGCAAAGTCAAGAGTTGCTGTCAAAAATATTATATAGAGAATAATTCTGGCCTTTTCTGGATGGGAATATCTGGCATTTTGTTTTGTAATGACTTTACACTTTGAAAAATGTATTCTAACAAATCCAATAGAATATAAATTATCAATTAGAATGCCAGTTACCTTTGAGCAAGCAAAAATAAATTATTATTTCAATTACTGAAACACCATCTTTAATTCCAATCATCAGTTATTGTTACTTTAATATACAAATAGTAAGAAATAATTCAAGCCATAAACTTAAACAGAAAGTAAAGGAAATAAAATAATAAAACAAAATACAATGAAAACAAGAAGTCCAACCAAGGTGAAATATTTCAACTATCCAGAAGCAAATCCTGCTAGAAATATTTTAAGCATTATGTAGAAACATGACCCCAGAAAGTGCTCAAAAGATATTCAAAGTGGGGGGGAAAAGCAAGAATATTAGAGTTTCTGTGGATTAGATATTCTGGATTCTGACTCACTTTTTCTATAAACAAGCAGAAAAGACTTACATTAGAATGAATGTAGGTTCATACAAAAAACAATAGATTCATATTTCAGTTTCTGTCCCAATGAATAACATCATGTCAACACACCTCTCTTTGAGGAATTATCTATTTCTTAAAAAGAAAATAAATGGGAGGATTGAATCTGTCTCCTTAAGGGGCACTTATCCATTTGAAAACTATGCAGTAAGTCTTGTCCTATTCATTTTACTATATATGTGCAACATTTAATAGATGAAAATAGACTCCACACTGAGATGATTTAAAACTTAATTTCACCTGTGGTAAGCACTCTATTTAATACTGTTTTCTTTCTTAACAACTAGCTATTACTCTAATTTTCAAAATCAAGAACATTCTCATTAAACCTGTTAGGACTGATTTGGAGATTTTTACTCATACCCTAAAAGGTAACTGCACCCACAGCAGTGATACATGGTACAAACATCACAGCAAACCACAATGCTCTGTGAAACAAAGCACCAAGTCAAGACTCAGATGCTTATTATTGGTTGAGGAACGAAGCAAAGCACTAACTGTGTAGATGGATTCTGAGTGTAGATAGATTTAAAAGCAGAAATCTCACTTTTCCCACCCCACCTTAATTTGCTACCTGAATGTCAACTGCTACATTTCAAATACCACAAGTCTCATCTTATCTGATTTAATCAGATATTCTCCATAATGCAGAACAGTGCAATCAGTCTGAGGCATCATCTGTGAAACAGAAAAAAGCCCTCAGGGGACTTCACAGATGGGAAAAGAAGATAGCTTGGGATACATCAGAATGCGTCTGCCTCCACAGCACAGACACTAAGGATTTTCAGCACAGCAACCAGGCTTAATTTAACTTCCTTTTTGCATGCCGTTTCAGGGAACTGGTTCGCCATCAGTGCCCTCTTGCTGCTCCAGCTCCAGGTCAGCCCTGGTCACACTCTCTGAGGAACTTGCAAGCAGCAGGTCAAGTGTACCATCTTGCCTTCACCCAGCCTGTGCTATAATTCCAGCTATGGAGCTTTTTACACGTTTGGTATCTAAATGCTCTCTGCCCACAGACAGTTTTATTAACCGTCAACCGACTTTTGCTCAGATACTATGTTGTTGGCTAGACTTCACGAACGAAGATCTTGGGATAAGCCTGCACAATGGATTTTTTAGGTGAGGCACAGTGTGCGCGGAACTGGCCCCACCCCGTTTACTCCTGAGGTTCATTTTGCCACGGCCGAACACGCTCAGATGGTGACAGCGAGTTCCTCCAGGATTTGAACCGGCGTCCTCAGAGGAGGAGCCGGCTCCATAGGCGGCGACTTACACCACTCGGCCTACGCCCAGCCACTTGGATGCTATATTGACATCAAAATTACACAGCCAATGTGTTCAGGGTCAGGCCATAAGACAAGAAGTTACTTCTTCTCCCACCCCCAAATAGGAAAAAATATCTTGTACACCATATTGCAGAAAAATACAAACTTCAATAAAATGTCTTTAAAATAAATATGCATGTGGACAAATACACATCTGAGTAAACAGGTCACATGTATTGGGTCATGTGCAGTGCCTAGGAAGGTTTTTGCCCTGTGAAAGAGCTGTTCATTGTGGGCCTATGGGCTCTCCCTACAGTCTGAGAACAATGGACACTTCACAGGGTTCGGCACCTCACGTGCCCAGCACCTGATGCTGAAGCACTGCTGGAGGGAGGCCCAGAAACCTGCCACCCCTCCTGGGGAAGAATGTCATATAGGCTGGAAAGATGTGCGTTGTGGTGTGTTCCATTAGAACCGGGAGGAGCATCACGCTGTGAGGAGGAAGCACCAGCCTTCACAGACATGACTGCTGAAACACCTGAAGTCTGCCATCAGGCTCTTCCATGGAAAACACATATTAACAAGTGCCAGTTGTATCAGAAATTTTGAGGCACATGTATCAGTTGTCTTTCTTTTGTGCATCATTAGTTTTCAATACACTCTCTCTTGGCAAGTAATTCTTTTGCTAGTAACAAAGCCTGTGGTGCCAAGCTTTCTAAATAGTCATAAAGTGGAAGTGACCCCCAGAGGAGATGGCAGTTGTAGTGTGCAGCAAATGCCAGTGAAAATCTGTTCATCTGCCACCTAATTTTTCTGCCAAGACTTCAGACAATTAACAATAACAAAATACTATTGAAAGGAATGTGTAAACCTTCTACACTTGTACATATGTTCCTCATAGCGATCCAGTTCATTGTTGTCAGTTTATGCTGATCTGGATTGGACAAAGCACAGGTGTTGTGGTCTCTAGCATACAGATTTGTTTGTGTAAAAGGCAGTCCATGCTCTATCTCATTTACTGAATAACAGTCTTGTGCACAGGCAAGGCCTATTGTTCTTTCATAAATAATTATCTGATAAGTTAGCAAATCAGAAAAAAAATGTAAAATATGGAAGATAGACTTCAAGCTATGTTTTATGCACTACATAAAACACTAGACATTAATTTGATGTTCCTACAGTTAGAGAAGAGGGACAAAAGACACAAATTTTCTCAATACACCTAAACCAACCTGGTTATAGGAGGAACCTATAAAAAGAAACATGTACCTAAGTTTAGACCCAGTGACTGACATCTCAGTGAAAGGACATGCATCAATATTCTTTCATAAAACTTTTCCTTTCTTCACTCTGACACTCAATGTCCCAATGCTGTTCATTCATTTAAAAAAATCACAAAAAGAAAGTAAAAAGAAACATTTTTAAAAAATTTTATCACGCAACCAAAAAATATTGCAAATATCTGTAAGTTGCACTCGCAAGTATTGGAAGTATATTGAAAGTTACATTTGAATGATGCTGGATTTGTTGTGAATGTCACAGGAGCTTTGAGGATTCTAACCAACAGTTAGTTCAGGAATAGAGTCAGTTTCCCTTCACAGATACCATTTTGCCCAGAATCAAGTACATACATCAAAAATTATGTAGAATGCAAACTTCGTGAGGAAATCCTAAACCGAAATTTCATCACCAAAACTGCCCATGCAATCCCAAAACTTGTTAGAAGAGATTCTGAGAGCTCAACATGTCATTTACGGGGTCTATCTTTGAGCAATACACCTGAACCAAAGACGGTTGCATACTCTGCACCTACAGTGATAAAACATCCTCAAAATTCAAATACACGGGCAGCAGCCTAATGAGAAACCAAGAAAATAGTAAAGTCCACTAGCAGGGCACTTAAAGTAAAAAACTGATAGGCAGCCTAGTCAATGAAAAAAAAACCCAAAGAGAAATACATCAAGCCTTCCAAATGTAAAGTACTTTAAAAAAACCCCCACCCAAGACCCAACAACATAAAAATAACCAGTCAAAACGCTTACTTCATTCCTTCCCTGGGGAGAGGCCTGGTTAGGCATAACTACATAAAACTGTCTTACATACTCACTGAAAAAAAGGAGCCACAAGTATTTCTTCATATTAACTCTAATCCCCAGAATCAAAATGGCACTGAAAATCATGGGTCCCACTGGACTCATATTTTCCTTCTAATTTTTTATGAACACAATTCTAAATGCTGACAAAGTTGGGTTTAGAAATAATATTCCTGGTAAATTTCTATGTGTAGTTAGCCACCAACCAGAAATATTTTTATTCATTTCAAAGCAATATGAGCCAGCTTAGAAAACTGCTGTTTTGATGAATCACAGTCATAATTACAAGAACAGAAATGTCACAATAAATTTCCAAATATGATTTTAATGCCTAAATCAATAAAGTATGTTATGTATCTAGAAGTCAAAGAAGTAGATAACTTAAAACTGCAATGGATGAAGGTGTGTAAGAAAATTAATATTAGATAATATAATTTGTTAGAAAGAATATTTCCTCTCAATTCCTGATGATGTTCATGACATTTTCCATCTCCTATGTGACATTTCTTCCTGTTGAAAATTTGGCACGGTTTTCATTTTATGACTAATGACAATACCTCCTTTAGTGATTAAGCCATAGCAAGGAAGTGATTGTGACACAACTGTTGAGTTTTGGGTTTGCTCCTGCCTTTGCAACTGTCAAAACTTACTTCTCTCACAATGCACTTTTCTATTCTAGGTCTCCACCTGGACTTTTAAAAAGTAAATCTAAGCCAATCAATGTAAAAACAACTTCATAAGTGACAATTCCAAGCCTTTCTTTATTTTTCTTCTCAGGTCTTCCAGTTAGCAATCCATTTTATATATAAATGCATCATAACCAAAATATCAGAAAAAATATAATAATGATTTATAAAAATTTAGAAGGTCTAAAAAATGCTGTTTAAATATATTTGAGATAATTGGTGCTCCTCTAAGTTCCATAATTGTTTTTTCCTTCTTGGAGTTTAATAGTATATGTTAAAACATTTTATATATTACTTCAATCAAAACAAATTATCTCAAGGCAGTTACTTTGACCCAGTCTCTGAATATCTGCAATTTATAATTCAGGAATTATTCTCACTGACAATGAATTCACATTCAGTGACTACAAAGACCATATATGTTCTTAATTCATGTGAAGTGATAATTCTCTGACTGCTTTCATTCTCATTTATACCAGGGCAAGATACTATAAATGCATGCAACAAAGTTCTTTTTCCTCTTTTATTGCACTATGCTGCAACTCGTCTCATTTCCTGAATTCTAAAACCGCAATTGTTACCTATGGTGTGTAAAGTCTGATGTTTATCTCTTTTTATAGATATGAACTTGTATAGTCTGTAAAAACAGGACAATCCGACTTTCTCCGTAACAGGACTATGCAGTAGGTTTTACTATATGCTGATGGATGGTATGAGAAAGATTGTGACCTAGCTATAATCCCATCTATCATAAGTGCTGGGGAAGGAGAACATCTGCCAACTGCATAAGGTCAAACTGTCAGCCAATTTTTCAGAAACTTGTTGATGGTAATTCACAACAGTCACTTATTTTTTAGAAGATTTGTGTTCAACTTGCGACACTTGGCACAAGCCACTATCAGCTTTCTTGCAGACACAATCCCATGCCTCAGTGGTATTTTGTATATGTACTTCTTGCTGACCTACCACCTTGTCAAGCTTTTGGTTGACTTTGGAATTCAATACAAAGTTCTTGACAGGAGGCTGTGCATATTACAAAATACAACCCTTCAGACCACACTTATCCTGTCCCCCATTAAAAAAAGCACAAAAGGCAATTCTTTACTTACCCACATTTCACATGAAATAAAAATATCACTGCATGACAGCAGAGACATCTCAAAAGGGCACACACTTCAGATAGTTGTTATTAACTTTACTGCTAACTTTGCTCTAAAAGTCAAACTTTCCTAAAGAGATTACATAACATGAATAATGTAGTAATTGTGCTTATTTTTAACTGCTTTTGCTTTTAATTGAGCTACTCAGGTATTGAACTTCAGGCTGTCACCTTTAAATGACTTGCTACAGTAATAAAATAAATTTTAAAAAGTATTTCTAAAATTTTCCCCTGCTTAGATGTTCTTTGTAATCTGTTTCTTCTAGATATGCAGACCATGGAGAAATACTGGAGTGCTGACAGCATCAACTAACCCTAATTCCAGCAGAACCAGCTTGCTTTTACCAAGCTGGGAATAAGCCCAGTGGAATACAAATGAACTGTGGCCATGCAGCTGAATCAAAGCAGGCAGTGAGCTCACAGGTGAAGCCCACCGTGTCCTCTGCAGACACCAGCGCAGCGGCTTAGGCAGCCTTCTTTGGATAGCTCGAGACCTCACAATCACAGATGGCTTGAAAGGAGAAATGGAAAGTCCCCTTCTGACCTGCCCTCCCTCTTCCTACATGCAGTGTGGGAACACTCCCACAGACTCTGATACACTTTTGAAACGCTATATTCAACCTTGGCAGAGCCAACTGGATTTTTTTTTTTTTTTAGCTGAATGTTTTCCATGCTATTTTTGAAATTTGAATAAAAGTGGCTGTCTCTTGCGAGTCCATCAGCCTTCCTTCCTCTGAAATCTGAAGAGAGACTGAAGTTCTCTGCCTCTAAGCTTCTCCACTCTCACAACTCCTTTGGACATGAAAAGTTTCATTCTAAAATGCTCTTATTTTGATGATATCAGAATTAAACACCAGAGTTCCCATTTCAGGGAAAACGTCAAGATTTCATTTGATGTACAATATTTTCCCTGGGGAAATTCCAGTGGGAAAAGAAATCATGCATTCCTCGGATCTTATACATGCAAAAAATAGGATATAAAATAACCCAGCTGAGTACTGAGAGAAATAAGAGGAACACAGAGATGAGTGCTAAAGTTACATTTCACTGAACTGTAATGCGTGAAGAATTTTCTTCTTTTAATGTGAGTGACTTGTTTTCTCTCCCCTCCATTCTGTTACTTCACTTTCCTTTCTGATTTTAAAAATATTCCCCAATAAGATTCTGAATATGCATGAAAAGGCAGTCCACAACTAGACAAAGGAAAAATATTATTTTAAGTATGAGAGAAATGTTGGTAAATTGTTACCTAAGTATCCACTTAGATGATATCTAGTCATATCATAAGTATTGCCACCAGACTCTATCTTGTTCTGCACATCCATTTTAAGCCAGCATTATGATGAGATTAGTTAGCATACAGTATCTTTATTAAAAAAAGAAATAAAAAATTAAAAAACACCACCAGGATCATATAACATCCTTTCTGCATATAAAAATCCCTCTAACTAATTCTTGTAAAATCTAACATCCTATGGGAACATTGTCAGAAGCTGTAAAAACTCACCTTTCTCCTAGCTGAGGATGCTTCTTAAAGGCAACTTCCTATGTTTGGAAACTCACTGCAAAGGTTTCCATGGTGATTAATTTTAAAAGTGAAATTCTCTCTTTTAAAAGTTTTTTCTTTAAAGAAGAACTGTTCTGTGCTAAAGTCCAGTCCTCAGTAAGGCAAATGGGAGTGAAAATTCCATCTTAATCCCAAAGATTAAAGTACATAGCCTCTGTAACTGAAACTTCATCAGCAGAAACATTTTCAGAAAAATATTGGAAATATCTATTGTTACCTAAAAACTCAAGAAAAAAATACATCCATGGGAGAAAGAATTGAGAGGAAAAAAGCAACATCTTCCAGTGGTCGAACTGCAGCCAGCAGGCTAAGTTACGCTAGTGAAAGGAAAGAGGAAAGGCAAGGAAAGAATAGTAGAGGTAGTTGAAGCTCAACAGAAAAAACAGCAGTCAGCCAGAGATAGTGTAATGGTGTGTCAAGAGAGTGAAGTGAACTGCATCCCCAAAGAAAGAGTGTAGAAACCAAAGGTCACCACTGAAGAGTTCTTTACCTAAGGTATCTTCCATTTCCTTTCTATGGCTCAAGGTGCATTTTCACATGGGTGTGTCCATCTGTTGACTTCTCCTCTGCACAGTAATACACATAGCCACATCAGACCTTGGCTGTCCACACAGCTGTGTTAGCTGTCTGGGAGCAGGCAACTGCACAGCTCTTTTCCTGCATTGGGAGATGGAAATGTACCATTTCTACTCTAAAAAACATACAAGGTTCAACATTACATCATGCAACTTGTCCCTTCATAAGCTGTCACTGCAGGAAAAAATAGCAAGTGTTGTGCCAGTTCAATACCCAGGCCATTTGCAGCTTCCTTGTTCATGTAAAGAACACAGGACTGTGAGACACCTGTATTATTCATGTGTTTAATATTTTATCTCTCTAGACAGAAGTATCTGTACAAACACAAAATATCTGACGTAGACAGAGTTGATTTTAATACAATGAATCGAATTTGTTTCAGAGGCCTGCTCTATGGTTTAAAGGAAACACATGCTCAGACTCATGTGGTGCAGTATCTGGGCATTACTCATTTTACCTTGAATGACTACCCAAGAAAGCCTCATTACTTGATCTACTACCATATTAGTCATGGTAACTGCAAGATATTCTAAGTTTTATCAAATTATTTTACATTAAACACACATGGTTATGAAGACAATAAAAAAGTTACCTTTTTAAAAATGGCACGAACATATTATGAAGGATGCCGGCTGGCGACTACAACTGGCTCTTTCTTGAAAAATCAGTATTCCATAAATGTTGCCTGGTTTTGGATGTGTGTTTTTCAGCTAATGCAAGGTCAAATGAACAAAATAAATCAAAAGAAAATGTTGTGGGTTTAGCTGAACCTTCTCCTTCAGCACCCTTGCTCAAGATGATGATTTTTCCCTCCTGACATCACCAATATGTTACAATCAGCTCTTTGCACTAAAACAAAAGACAATTAAAAGAAACTCAGCACAGAGGAAAAGAGAATGGTACTGGATAGAGGTGACTGGAGAACCAGTCAGGGAAATCCCTAGGCCACTACAGGTAGACATATATGCCCGCTCAGAATTATGCTGTGAACGCACTTCCTTTCTTAAAATATATGTGATGTCTCCCCAGGAGCTTATCCAGCCAGAGATGAAGGTAAAAAGAAAATGAAGACATAACTGTTGAATACAATGTCCAAAACGTTTGAACACATAGTAAAAGTTCTGGACAATTTTTGTTCTTGCATGAAATGAGAACAGAAAGGGACACGATCATTTTAGCTTCCACTGAAAAAAGAGGGAAAGACTCAGTATAGGAATACATACTTTCATTATCAACTTGGAAACTCCATGCTATAGGTAACCTTGGAAACATAAAGGAATCATTTAATTAGAAACAAAACTTTTGTAGATGTTTCCAGCTTACAAAAAAGCACTGCAGAAACACAATCTAAAAATAAAAAAATGCTTCCAGATAGGAAGGCCATCTGAGCCACCCTAGGACTGAATCAAAATGAGGAGTGTTAATAACACAGAACGAGGAAATGAGGTTTAAACTGGCAGAATTCAGAAATGAGAAAAGAGGAATGAATTACCTGTCAAGGGAGAAGAAAAACAGAACTTGTTCCATTTCTCCTGTGCCTGTCCCATTAACAGTGGACAGTGTGACTGGCCAACCTCTCCCTTTCCAATCCAGACCATAGTTGTACCTACCTCACCCTTTCCAGGTGGGAGTGGGCTGCAGCGTGAATGCAGCAAAGAACTAGGTATTCAGCACTACCAGTACAAGCCGCCAGCAATTCATCTGCTAAATTTGTAAATTCGCTATTAGACCAGTATGATGACCAACTTCTTTCTACATGGATGAGGGAGTCACTGCAATGTAATTTCCTTAGCACAGTTAAGTGGCATCATTAACCTGAAGAATGGTGGCCAAGTGTTATTAATATACCACAGAAGCAATCTGTGGCTGCTACACAAAAATATGTCCCCTAGGATATCCATGAAAGAGCAGACATTGCCATTCATTGCCTGTGAAAGTAGACATGAGGAACACCCTTCACATCACACAGCAGAAGCGCAGGGTAAGCCAAGGTCTGAGAGCAGTTTTGGCAAATGACAGTAGCATGGTGCCCTCAGGGTACTGGATGATTAGAACTCCAGCAATAAATCCCTCTATGCAGCTCAAGCTTCCTGAAATACTTGATTGTGTTAACCACAGAGGAGTCATTAAAAGTGCTCTGACAGTAATGCAATCACTCCTACTAAGACAGGCAGGAGACTAGTATCAGGGAGGAGGCCCCTCCAGCTAGAAGCCCTCACAGACCTGAAATCATGGACTGCATATAAATTCCTCTTCAGTAGGAATACTTTCTATCTAGTAGCTACCAAAGACACAACACCCTGTTTACCATAGGACAAAATTAGCACCTCTTGTGGTATTGAGAAATTCTATCATAATGAGAAAGGTGATGAGGCTCCTCAGTATATTTGACACTGTTCATAAGCACTGCTGACTTCAATCTGCTGTAAACACCAGCCAGGGTCTAGAAGTGAAGTGTAAACTGAACAAACTGTTAAAGTTCAAGCAAGGACACTCTTGTAGGGGGAGAAGAGCTTAGGTAGAGACAATCCAGGAACATAATATTAAATTGCATCCAGTTCTTAACGAGTACTTGGAGTAGAACACCAAGGGGGAGGGTCGGGTCTATCTATCCATCAAACATCAGATAGGTGAGGACATCTGAAAGACTCTAGCTGAGTCATCCAGGTAATGCTCAGACCAAGGAGATGAAAGGACTCAGGCAACAATCAGTTACACCTTGTATTCTTCATATAGCTTAGCAGACTCTGAGGGTGTGTGAAGCAGCTAGTACAGGCCAGTGAACTGTGGGGATGGTCCAAGACCTGGGACTAGACATTTGTCTGGGTAAATGAAGAAATAAGCAAAAATGGTAACCATAGCATACCACTTTATGAGTAATACTAACAAAGAACTCACTCACAAACTAGCCAGTACTGCACCTCTATGCCAGAGAGGTCAACCACGGCAGACTTAGTCCAGAGCCACAAGCTCAGCACACATGAGAGCAGTCTTGATGACACAGAAAGGTCTATATAGAGACTGAAACCTCTTGCTCACTGTTGGCAGTAGAAAGACCAAACAGGATGTACTTTCTACATTCCCACACCTTTAGTCATGGGAACAGAAGACAAAGACTTCGACCTCTGACAATAAGTTTGCATACCTTATTGAAGGATAAAGGTAGTCTGGGGAAATGGCAAAAATTAAGAGCTCTAACAGGTACTCAAAAATTCACACTGCATGACTATGCAGACTGTAATATTATTGTGCAGTTGTCAGGTAGTTATCAAAATAAAAGAGCAGTACTCTTAAGAAGCAGCAACAGTAGCACTGAGAGACAGCTACTGGTGCCCGAAAATGATGGAAGCAAAGACAACTGTGAAGTAGCTGTCTGCATCAGATAAACCTAGAGCCAGTCTTCAGCTTACCCAGCACTAGAAATTCAGCCCCATAGAGAGCCAATGGGAACCTGCCTAGTGCCACGCAACCTGGCAGAGAAACTTTAAGATGATATAAGGAATTTTACTACTTCCCATAAAGACAAACTGGGAGTGGGAAATTGAGAACTTATTTAGAGGAATTTGAAGGCTAGCAGACAATCTGGGCTGATTAGCAACCTGTGGCCTCAACAAGAGAGTAAACATTTGCAAAAAAATTCCTCTCCCCTTGCAATAGCAAAAATGAAAATAGAAATCTGTTGCAACCTACGTAACATCTGGAGGGAGAAACAGATCTTATGGAGAAAGGAAGATGAGGACTGAGCAGTCTGCACATGTCTCCATGGCTGGCATTGTAGCTATACTTCCAATACCTCTGCAATTAGCTAATTCAGGTCCACACTGTTACATGACTCACAAAACATAGTGGTTTTCTTTTTCTTGCTGTGGAAAATTAAAATATTACTTCTACACATACAATACAAATAATTTTGTGGTTATTAAAAAGAGTGATCTTAAATTTTCCCCTTTAGTGCTTGACTTCTGTAATTAGTCATTCTTAGTTCTGTCTAGTTCTCATTTTTCTTTCCCAGGTTTTTAATAAAATAAAAAATTTATTTTCCTCTTTTTAGATTTCTAATGCATTATAAAAGACAAGAGAAAATACATAGCCTGCTTTAAACTTTAGTCATGTATCTAGCAGCTCTGGAGGTACGATGATTTTATACTAAATATATCAATTTGCAACCTATAGTATCAGAGAGAGTAAGACTAAATGTTGTCATATGAAACATTATTATTAACAACGTTAAACACACATAGTAGCAAAGGTAAGAGCTGTAGAATCCAGTCATCACAGATTCTCTTCACCAGGTTTACATTGAAACACAAGAGATAAAAAACTTACTGAAAGACTACTTAGGAAACAACAAGAGAAGCAACAATAATGATGTTGAATATCTGACAATGTGTCTTAGACATTTCACTGTCCAAGTCATCCACCTTCTAAGCTGAGAAAGGACAGATCCTCTCCCCACAAAAAGAGGGAAAATGCAAAGAAAAGGAAAATCCCTGGGAATTATATATTAAGAGATAATACATGATGTCTCTCATTAAGAGACTTCACTTCTTTGGGGGCTCATTAATAATTTTTAATTCCTGAAGAGTCATTCTTCCTCAGCAGAGTTACACCATAAACAGTGCCACATTGTAATAGATCATGTAGCACCACTGACATGCTGTAATTTGCTTTGAATGCTGACATTTTTGGTTTCGTACGAACCTACTTTATGCTGACATGTATAACAATGTTGACCTGCAGTTTTTACAAGGAAAAAAGAAATTAGCAAATCATTGGCAAGTGATTGTTGCAGCAAGAATCCCTGTTTTTAGTGGAGGTTAATGATGCCACCTCCTGTTAACCTGCTCAATCCCAAGCGATGCTGTTTAAAATGTGAGGTTGACAGTGACATTCGTGGGGGGGCTCACTGGTCACTACCAACAAGAAACATGCAGTCACATGCGGCACAGACCTTGCAATGAGCTGCTGAGAGTTTGGTGCAAGCCTGGCACCAGGCTGATGCCATTCACTGATGCAACCCTGGGCTGAGCCAAGGGAGAGCCAAATCACTTCTGCAATGGGGAGAGCTGGGGTCTGACACTGCTGTCGCCCTGGGGATAGAGGGGTGCTGTGACAACCTTATTTCCAAAAAGACATCACACCCTGAGCTGCTGTTGCTTCATGTCCTCTTGACTTGCCCACAGGCCACCTTGCCAGGATTCTGGCAGTAGCACAGGAAAGCAAGGCTAGTTAATCCCTCCTCCAGTCCTTCGTGGCCACCCTGCCCTCCGGGATCTCCATCCCTGGCTTTGCTCAGTTCCAGCCCATGCTGCATTACCGCTGGGTCTACTTCGACTTCCTGTGTAGTTCTTCCTCTTGGGAGCCTGCCACTCTTTCCCCATCCAGTCTCATATATCACACATTTTCCTTCTTTTTAAAAGAGTTTTCCATCTCACTTTTTCTCTGTTTCCTTTCAGATACCTTAAAACACACATTCCTCCATTTCCTCTGTCTTTGATATTTTAATTAAGCAGGTTTCATTTGTTCAAATGTAGTACAATGACTATGCAGCACTATTTTCTGTACTGTGTATTGCTTCAATTATTTAATTCTCTAAAGCCATCTAGAGATGGTTTATTTACAGGACATCATGTATTATAGGAAGGTTTTTACACTGTGGTGGAAATGAAGTTGTCATTGTGAAACTAGCACTGAACTATGCTGTGGATTTAATCCAATGTTTCAGGCTTATATGCAGATACAAACAATACCTAAATGCCAAACCCATGAATGTAGATTTCACAGTAAAAAACAATTTACTCCCAAACAGAACAAAAATATCCTCATATAACTGTCCTCACTAAAAGTATCTGGTAATTACATTTAAAAATCAATATGGAGAAAAAAATTTCCATCTGGTGGTAAACTGTGTGTTATTCACAAATATTCCTGAAGTATGTTGAATATTATTTAGGTACAGTATTTAATGAAAGTAAATCCCTACTTCTCCTCTAACAGCTGGAAAATAGCACTGTATGAACTAGTATAAGAGGACAAATTTGTTTTGAAGCCTGTGTGGCCCACCAGAAGCACTGTCCTCCTTTCCTGGTATTTGGGGAAATCCTTAGGTAGTGATTTAATATACAATTTATTTCTATTTCAGCCTGCAGTAGAAAGCAGATCAGAGATCTCCATTATTTTCTTTTCAATATGTGGATATTGACTGGCTTCGGTAAATTAATTCCTCCACTAGAATACCATCTCCACAACAGCAGGTAAAAGGTATAGCTAAAAGAATTAATATAAATATGCCCTTCCAGATTCCAGTTGCAGGACTCCAGGTCTTCTGTGCCAACATTGTCGTCCTGGTTACTAGTTATCGACTTACACCAACTGAAAGATATAAATGCAAACTTAACAAATACTTTTTTTTTTTTGAAGATTCTACAACAACTTACTGTTTAAGTTTAGTCCTGCAGGTCTCTGTGTTTTGCATACCAGCTTGCATCTGGCGTTGTCTAATGCATCAGTTATTCTAGTAGGCTGGATTCAGGGAATTCAGCTCAGACTCCTCATTTAAACATCAACTTCCACCTGGGCTTTTAAGGTCAAGGTTCCTTTGGCATCCTCACGGTCAGGTTAAAATTCTTGTTTACAAAGCAAAAAATAAAACCCAATAAAAATAAATTTGATTTAAAGTACTTTTAAAAAAATAAGGATAGTTGACTTAGCACATCTCTTCTTGCAAATAGTTCAAACTGTTTCACCTAATTTGAGATCTATCTGCTTTGATATCCATCTACCATCATGCTACCCATTATTTTGACTTTGCTGAGCCCCGGTCTTTTCTAGTTTTGTTGTATCTAAATAATTATTTATTGTTTGTAAATTTTGCTGCATTGTTGTTGACCCTACACATGGACTTTGAATTTTTGCTCCCAGCTGCAGAGTTTGTTCTCTCTCCTGCTTCCCCATGAGCACTTAACATTCTCTACCATGCAGCTATGATTAATCTCCTGCCTTGAACCTTTAACTTCGCCCAAAGCTACCTTAGGAATGTGTATTTTTTGTTTGTCCTTTCACTGTGAACCACCTCTTTTTCCTAGAAAAGTAACACTAATTGACAAGGCACTGGTAGTTTTCATTCATGGCTTCCACGCCATGCTCACCCTCTCTCATCTCTGCATTCTCTGTTCAGTTCATTTCCAGGGGCTGATACTGCACTTCCCTTATTCTTCAGCAAAATGCTGCAGCAGTCTCTGGCATCGTAGGCAGAAATAATTTAAGTCTCTTACAGTCAACTAAAATGTTTTATAGTAATTGCTTGACTTTGCAACATTTAAGATACTATAATGTTACAAATATCGTATCAGACTTTTTTTGACAGTGGTAATCCACAGAACTCCGAACACAATGTGTTTGATGCAGGGATTATCTTCAAACAACTGGAGAGATTGAAAGAAATAAAGACCCAAGTGGTAAACCAAATCAAAACCCCAGAGAATAAAAATCATCTATTAGAAGTCTCTGCACAACCCATAGGAAACTAATCAGAAAACTGAACATCAGTGAATATGCAGAACAAAGGTTTTTCTATCTTTTTGTGTATGTACTCTTAACACACCTTTAAAAAAAAAAAAAAAAGAAAAACCTCCATATATATATTTAACCAGTCATTGGTCATCATAAGTATTACTATAGCAGCAGTCATACTCGCCATCTCTACAAAATACAGTCAAAGATATTCTAAACCTAACATTAACATTGCTGTTTTCCCTAGGGAACAGTATGGCAAAAAGGAAGAGCTGCCAGGCTTCAGCAAAATGTAGCAACATTGCATAATTTCCTCAGAGTAATCTGTTTCAAAAAAAAGATTGCAATAATAATGACAAGGAAAGTAGAACAACACTTCCAACAGAACTCAACAGGATCCCAGAGCTGAAGATTACCCATGAGGTTGTTACATTCTGTGGCCCTTGGCAAAGCAGACCATTTCTAATGACACGGGTACATTCAACATACGGCTTTTGAACAACTGACTGCAGCAAAACTAAATTCAAGGCATAAAAATATGCAGTACATAGGCAAACTCACATCAGCTAATAAAAATTATAAATACTAAGAGAAGTCAGAGAGACAAGTTGACAGGCCAAGTGAATAAAAATCAAGCTTTGACTCCACTGTTGTCTTGCAGGGTTTAGAGACGTGCAAGATGGGTCTGAAGTGGGTGTTGCCACATGGAAAGAAACACTATGGGCCATCCTACAGATGTAGGATTGGAAATGATGTAAAAAGACGCTTGTTTGGTACTCAGGAATCTGGGAAAAAAGACCATTTTTGTAAAACATCCCTTCTTGAACATTTCTTTTTCTCTAGCTTAATTGTAGCTACTGTAGATAGAATAAAAATTACTATTCTTAAATCCTTTGCAACAAAGTTCAAATTTTCTTTGTGAAATATTCTGTTACCCAGTGGCTATGAAACAAAATGAACTAATGGAGTCTTCTTCAGTCATAAGCTGCCTCACAGAGAAAGATTCACTTTAATTTGAGTAGAGTGATTTTTGACTACATAATTACCACCTGGATTGCCTCCAACATGATTTTGCTATACAGTTCTTAAAACTATCAGTGTATTGCTTACCCAATTCTATGCATGTTATAAAACTTTCCTTCAGATTCACAATAGCAAAGAAGAGGTAATAATAGATACTGGATCTATATGAAAGTTGAAGGCAGGTAAAAGATGGCAAGTGAGCTTACCCCTTATTTCTCCATCACAAGTTCATTGCAGAAAGTTTTATGTCATTTACCACTTTACACCCTTGGAATCCATCCCCCTTCTTGTTTAATGCACATAGGCAATTACTAATAATTTTGCTTAAACCTATTCACTTTTACTGAGCTATGATCAGGTTTTTTGGGGTTTTTTTTTGCATGCTGAAATTGTTGAAATTATCAGTTAAAATGTGACCACTCTATACCATACAAGCCCTTTTGAAGCACTGAATGATATTTGCTCAAATAATAGCAGTTTGCTGTACACTGGTTTAGCAACAAGGTCTGAGCGATTCTGGGAGCAGACAAACTCTCACAGAGATTTTGATCCTCTCACAGAGCTTCCCACTATAATTCCTCAGGAAGATACAATTCCTTAGCCCACAGCTGTTCTCAGATGTAGCAACAGATGTTTAAAAAGCAAGACATAAGAAAGATGAACCTCATTATGTGAAATGAAGTTAAATAGTAACTGTGGCTCTTTTAAAGTACTACGTGGACACGCATCCTAACAAAGTCTCACACCTAGCCTTGCAAACCTGAAACATTAACAGGAATTAGAGTCCTAATCCTAAGAGACACAAAACATTACAAGGACCACAGGCATGAAGGTACACCTCGCTGAGAGCCTGACAGCTTGTCTGGATTCAAAAGGTCAGGGCCCAGACGGATGCAAAACTGCTCTGCAGAACCACAAAAGATGCTTTGAGACCTTGTTTGCTTCACAGGAGCAATGCCCATAATGACATTAAAATGGTGCTGAAAAATCTGGTGCTGTTTTGCCCCCAACAGCATCAGGTGGGTGATGCTTGTGTTGAGCTGTCTTACTGTGGAGCTAAGCAGGCAATTCGGCTGTACGGTGAAGTACAAACCCTGCATCCTCAGGGCAAGGGCCACAGCATTGCAGGAAACAGGGAGGAAAGGAACTTGTAAGGTCACCCGACCTCTCCTCTCCCTTCTATACTGGGAGACCAAAGTCATGTGGGACACAACCCACTTTAACCTTCCTTGGAAATCTTCCATGGCACAGACCTCTGCCCTGTTCCCAGACAGTCTCTAGTGTCACACTCTCCTCATGATTAGAAAGTTTTCCTTTATGTCTGAAGCTCCTTTGCTGCAGATTAAGGTCTCTTATCCTTAATCTAGTTGCTGCAGACAGAGAGATCAGACTACTCCTTTCCTGTCTGCCCCCACCTTTGATGTAACATAACTGAAGGGACAAACATGCTCCCTCTCAGTCTTTCCTCTGACAAAATAAGAACCAGCAGCTCCTTAATCAAACCCTTGCACAACTTCTTTTCCAGGTCTGCTGCTCTCTCCCAAGAGAGAGCAGCTCTCTCTCTCTTCCTTCAGCTTTGCCATCTCCTCCTAGATGGTACTGCCTCAAACTAGGCAAGATACTACAGCTGAGATCTTCCTTGTGCCAGCAACAGAAGGAGGGTTTTCCCAGGTATCTTCCAGACAGCTATCCCCCTCCCACACCCCAGTATGTTGCCTGTTTGCAGCAGTACAACATTATTGGCTCACATTCAGATTTTGTATCACTGTAATTCCCCCACCCCCAGATCTTTTTCCAAAAATCAGCTACTCCTTGTTCCCCATCCTCCACCATTGATTTTTTTTCTGCCTAAATGTGGTCTTCCCAGCTGAATAGCACCCAGGTTTTTTTCCAGGCCACTTTTCTAATTTTTAACAACCTTTTGGTTTGACTCCTGCCCTTCAACACACTGCAGCATATCTGACAGGTTTGTGTTATGTGTAAATGTACTCAGAATAGTATATATAGAATATATAATAAACTGCCATATTCCGTCAGTAAATATATAGTACGAAACTCCAGGTGACCTCCATAAAAAGTCCTGTACTAGACAACAATTCAGGATAACAGGTAAAGTATTTGTGTCTGGTTTTCTTTTTTGTTTGTTTTGGTTTTTTTAAAACACTGTTGTGCCCTCCTTGTAAGAGTCTCACGAGCACTGGGCTTCAATATTTTGCAAATGAGAGTAAACGGTAAAAACCACTACTGAAGCAAGAAATATGTCAACTACTATATCTCCTATATCCAGAAAACATGATACTTTCTCACAGGAAGGCTTTCATGCAATTTCTTCTTGACATAGTCTGATGGCTTCTGCTCATCTCTTTGTTACCTTACCTTCCAAATACGTAGCAACAGCTTACTTGCTCAGTAACTTTCCCTGACTTTTTTTTTTTCCCCCAGAGATTAATGCTAAACTAAAGGGTTGACAACATCCTGGCTCCTCTATTTCTTCCACCAGAAAGGTACAAAGATGCTAGTANGGGTAAAAGATTTTTTGTTTTTTTTTTTTTTTTTTTTTTTTTTTTTTTTTTTTTTATCCCCCCATTGTAACAGTCCTGTACTGTCTTGATGGACCATAATTCCTCTTTAACATATTAATATCAAATTGGCTCCTCTGCCTGAACTGTAAGGCAAGCAAGCTGCCTTGGGAGTATTGTGCTTTCCCTCTCATTACCTTAAATAAGTCTCTTTAAGCAAGACTCTCCTCTTTTTGTTCTTTTTGCCTTTGAAAATTTGTCCCTTCTAGTAGCTTAAAATGTACCCTCTTTCTACTAAGACTCCACACTGGAAGCCTCTTGGTTTGGAACATCTTAAAAGGCATTAGCCTGGCTTAGAAGTGCAAAAGATGCTCAACAGAATTATTACTAAGATCTTATTAGCATTAGCAAAACAACATTGCTATAATGGCACATAAAATATCTTAAACACTTTGGTAGATGTTTTGGAGAGGTAGAAATATTCAGAAAAAAAAAAACTGAGAGAATTTTTATGGGGTCTTCCCTCACCTCACTTTGCTGCTTCCCTGCCCCTCAGATGTCATATAACAAGAGGTACAACTACTCACAGATGCACAGATGAGTTTTACACAGAGGAACAGATGTTTGGTGCTGTCTCTGATACTTATGCATCTGAAGATTTTTCCACCAAAACTTCAGGGCACCAGGCTAACACTGCTCTGTTGCTACAAGCAGATGGGAGCTGTAAGAGGCAATTTTTTTTTTTCTTAAGAATATGGGGCTTAAGTAACTATAATGAGAGTGAGAAAGGTAAGTAGGGAAACATCAAGGTTATCAGTAGAGGACACAATGCACTAATCTCAGGCTTGACCTGAATTTTCCTAATAAATGTTGGATTAGCTTAAATATTTTGCATTAATCTTTTCCACCAGATATTTTTATTCTATGGTCTGAAAGCACCAGGTTTTGCATAGCTATTCTCCTCACACTCATTATGCTATATTAACATAAAATTATACATATCTATTGCCAAAGAGCTAACAGTCTTTCTAATTTATGTATTTTACTTCACATTGACTAAGTTGGATTCTGCTTGCCTTCTGCAATATTGTACGTAACCTTGTATTTATTTACAGCCAAGCTGCCTGAAGGAATAAATTCCTGTTTCGCCCAGGAAGATATACATGCTCTCTGCAGTACACAGCCAATTTAATGAAAAAAATTAATATTACAGTTACAAATTTTCAGGACTTTGTGAAAACCCTATAAATGTTTTGTTCGGATATTCAAAATTAATAATATAATAATTTTTAGGTATTTCCCAAATACTTCCTTAGGATAGTTTATAGAAGAAAAAATTCTTTTGTGTCAATTCATGAAAAAAATACAGAAAACATTCTCTTTGGAGAAATAGACTTGACCAATAGTCCACAGTGTTGACAAAGATGTTCATTAATGGAGTGCAGTATGGCTGGTATATTATGAACCTTGTACACTGCTCATTGAACTGGAATGTCATTAATGACTCCCTGGAATGAGATTTGGGGGGATCCAAACTGAAAGTAAATGGGAAAAAAAGAATGAATGAGATTAGCTGATGCATTTGCCAGACAAGTAAGGAATATAACACAGATGCAGTTTAACAGCAGTATGATTACTGTTCTGATGGTCTAAGAATATACCCTTTATTTACTCACATTTCTTTCAAAGAAGAGATAAAATGATCAATTAAGAGGAGAGATACTGTGTTAGAAAACTCCAGTTTCTGAGGCAGGATGCTATTTTTCAACAGTTACAGCTGCACAAAGAAATATGGTCTTCTTAAAGCACAGAAAAAGTATTTGAAAGAGTTCCTGCATTTTCAATACAAGTTTAGGTATCAGAGAAAAAAAAATTGGAAGGAGCAGCTGGTAGAGGGTGTAAGAGAAATATCAGCAGTGCCAGGCTTTCTCTAGTGTCTCCCCTCAATAACCTGTGGCCTTTCTTTCTGTTGCCAAATGGTGTTACTTGCCAAAGCAAGTTGTGAAATTTAGGAGGAAAACACCAAGAAGGTAATGTAAAAAGCTCTGACAGGGGAGGAAAAAAAAAAAAAAAAGAGTTGAAGAAGTAGCAAGGTAAACCTCTACTGCTGTAATTAGGGGAGCAGAGGAACAACATAGCAATTAAACTGTTCTACTGTGTTTCAGCCTACTTCACGGCATCAACTTTTTTTTTGCTGTGGAGCAGAGAATGACCTCTGCAGAATTATGGTGCCACAGCTCTAATTCCCAAGGAGATAAATATATTCATGTTCTAAACAAATATTTAAATTGTTTATTCAAATTGTCACTGGTTTTCCTCAATCATGTCTCAAATACGTTATCTACTCAGTTTAGAATAGGGTCTCTTGACATTGAAAAATACTACACTAAAAAAAAAATATAAGCAGTATCAAAACCTAGTAATTACTCATGTGTTAAGAAAAACCTCTCTCTTCCAGTAGTTGTTGCTAAGTTACTCATAATAACATCATTTTAAGCATCTCCATGAATACCACCTAGATGTCTTTCCAGTCATATGAACTTCTTCACTAAGTAATTATATTCAATACTAAAAACAGTACAAGTATTCTTAGTGCTTATTTGTAGCTTGCCTACAATTTTTACCTCATCCAGAAATCTTTACCCAGATTTCCTATGAATTTGTTAGTTTGGGATTTTTTTTTTTCCTGGAGACAGCAGCCAGATAAAGTAATTTGCTGTAAGACCACAGAGATTGAAAAGGCATTTTTGAACAATGCAAGGAAATCGAAACACAGGAGAGGGTGGAAACATCTTACCACCAGCAGTCACTGTCAATAGGAGCAGCAGCTGGTGCACTGCCTTCCTCTTTGGGGTCATAAGGGAACAGCCCTGTTCCAACCTTCACCAGTAGGACTGGCAATTATCTAATTTACAGTCCATTGCTGACAGCAGCTGCCACACTGACACTCAAAATCACGACCTAAAAATAATTTATTGCTAATGTATAAGAGACAGGACTTTCAGAAACTAGTCATAAGAGCATTTTCTATAGAGGGCTAAGGAAATTCCATTTCCCATGCTGTCCCATTTACTGCTGATTTTGTCTCCAGTTCTTGAAGATACGTCTAGGGCATCATGACAGTTCTCTCGAATATGGGTGACAAAGGACATAATGGATATCTCGTACAAAAAGCAGCTGGCATTTCCCAGCTAGCATAGGCTTGCAGCATCTCACAGCAGGAACAGCCAAACATACAAAACACATTGCCTTTTTGCTCTTTTTACTTCTTAATTTACAACTTGCTCCAGTGAGTAACCTCCGTACATCCAAACTATGTTTCTACAAGCAAACGGCTCCAAAAGGGATCTGCCACACCAATCCCTGAAACTTACAACAAAATTGCAAAGCAAATGAAAAAATACTTCCAGAAGGATTCCTTGGCTGGGAGGGGAATTGATACTGCATTTCCAATGCATGCTGAAAACCAGACAGTAGGTATTCACCTCACAATGGCCACATTATTTGCATTGAAGATGACAACCTATTTCCTTTAAGACCCCTATGATCCTTTAGCTTGATGGACTTTCCATATGCATTCATAAGACAGTCTTCTTTCTTAGCAGCTGACTCTTAGCTTAAAACCTACATGACTGATAGTGCTCTAGGTAACCCCTTCCAGTACATTAACTCCCCACAGGAGTGTTGCCTTCACATGCTGAGCAGGGAAAACCAAAGCTCACAGCCAAAGAAGCTCCTTAAAAGAGCAGAAACCCAGAACTCCCACTCACAGTTCCAGAGGTTCTGTGTGCTGTCGCCCATCACATTCAGCTTTTGAATAGGCTTAGTCTTGAACACTCAGAGATGTGAATAATCATGGCTAATACAAAAATAGAGAAAATATTCACATGTAGAGAGAATTGCCAGCTCGAGCCCATTATTCACCAGAGCACCCAGATGGTAACAAAACCAGTCATTTTTACATTCATGACTAAGGCCCTTAGGCACCAGGCCTGCTGTTACTAATTTTTTAATTTTTCACAGACTTAGTATTTTTTTTAATTGCTCAGCTTTTGAGATTAATTAAATAATAAAAATGTTCTGTTTGCAAAATTGCACCATGTTGCTTTCACACAATGCAGAGAGCAAGATGGCTATTTGTTTGGCTGCTGAAGAGTCTATGGTTACTTTTTGTTGTCTTGCTCTTGTTTAAAAGACTTTTACTATTTGGGGCACAGATTTTTTCAGCCCAAATTTGCACAAGTAGTTTTTTCAGACTGCAGGTTTCTGCAATACCCTCAGTACTGCTCTCTTGCAGGAGTCTGTGAACAACTCTTAGTGCCTGGCTCTCTTGAAAATCAGAGCATTTACTTAATTTCTAAAGATACACACCTGGGAGCTTTGTTTTTCTAAAACACTGGTGTAAGCAAATAAAAGTAAGACAACTCAGCTGATTTCAAAGTTATTTATAAACATTTATCTACTTGTTCTTCAATCTATAGTTTTCACCATGCTAAAACACTAGTGCATAGATAGAAAAGAATGCAATGGTGTGATGTTGATACATGTGCTGGAAATACAAAAGAAAAGTAATACTTTCAAATCAGTATTTGGTATCTGGCATTTGTTGACCAGAGAGTCATAAAAGGGTTTTAGTCTTGAGGAAAGATGGGAGTGTCTTATTGACAACATATATGTAGGGGCAAAAGTGCATAAGAAAATATGAATAGATACCTTGTGGGGCTTCTAATAATTTATGGCAATCACATTTTAAAAAATATATCAAAGAATTACTGCAATCTCATGAAATGATGCCATAGAAAGATATATTGCTTTTGTTCCTAGCATTAATTGACCTTAAAGAGGTACATGACTCAGTCTCACAGGAACTGAATTTCTTGAAGTCTTTAATGGGTTTAACATCATGAAGAAAACATGACACAGACAGGTTCCCAGCCTTACTCCGCTAAATGCACACAATCTCAGTGATACCCCTGTGGTCACCCTAGAACACTATGGACAGTCCAGAAACATCTACATCTTCCCATGTTTTCTCAAATTTATCACTTTCAACCTATAGATCTAGTAGAATTAAAATAAGAGTACTCAGAAAAGTAAAAAAATTTCAAGGCTGTGATGCTAATAACTCACCTACCGCAGGAGTCAGTCACATGCCCGCTACCATAAATAAAGCAGTTCTTGACTCTCGGCATGTAGTCTTAGCTGTAGTGTTGTCAAAATGCTAATAAACCAGCACACTTGAGCTCACTAGAAATAATTAGTTAATTCCCTGAAATTAACTATATTTATTTGTGCTTCTGTGTTCAAATAATCTACAGGTGTGTTCATATGTCTGTGTGTGCAGATCTCCACGTGCATTTTAGGTGGTTACCCTTCAAAACCTGTCCTGTATTCAGCATTTTTCTTCACCTGGACTCAGGATATTTCCTAATAAACTGGGTGCACATGGCGTGGCAGGGCTGCAGCAAGTGTCAGGATGTGCCGCCACCATCCGCAAGTTTGTGGAGTTCTTTATATGTATTTCAGCTGTGTTCCTTCTGCTTCTTCTGACCTTCCAGTCACTGCTGGGTTCAGCTGTAGTTGGAAGGATCAATAGCAGTGACAAAATTGCCACGTGGTGTTAACAAGTTTGTTACACCGAGGTGTGTTTGACAGTTAATTCACTGTGATCATTAAACATTTAAATGAAATGTGGATTAGACCAACAAACACCAAGAAATGTTGGATAACACTCTTGAAAAAGAACCATAAATGGCACAAAATCAAGACTTAGACAAGAGCAAAGTAAAAGACTGACAGTAAATTCAATAGGATTGCTGCTTCCCAAGTTTTGCTTGTGCACATAACTGTGTAGATCTCCATTAGACATTTCGATTGGGAAACAAAATCTGGATTTGTCTGCTTTGGGCACCTCTGCTATCTACTTTTTATGATCATTACCTCATCAGCCTGCAGCAGTACTCAGCAGGAAAAGCAACATCTAATGTCTCAATTTTACAGGTACACATAAAAACAAGTACAAACTAAACATTTTCTGAAAAGCCCAAAGGATGATGCCAACAGAACTCTTGTTATATCAATAATGGTTTGTAATCCAGGTTCAATACATCTTTTCATTTTGTTATTTTAATGAAATTCTTATTTCATAAGGCATACTCCAGTAAAGAAATCTCCAATTTTCTTTTTTAGGCCCTAGTACAGAAAATGGGATCACAGAGAGGATTCTTATTTTATTACCTCACTGTTTTCTTTGAGTGTTGCCCCTCCATTTGATAGCACATAAAGAATTACCATCTTGAAAAAAAGGAGAAAAAAAAGAAAAAAAATACATCTTTTCTGTTACTCAGTATTTTCCCTGTTCTGCAGTCTAGTAGCTCTTCAGAAGTAGTAAATTAGCCTGCAGCACTGATTTTTCCCGAGACTCCTCTGTTACTTTGAATTTGCATCCTTATGTACATTATGTATTCCTGTGCGTCAAATTAGACTACACATTCCTTGCAACAGAATACCTTATTCTGTTCACAGCACAACATTCAATTTTGTTGTTCAAATAATAAAGTTACCATAAAGAACATAATGGCAAGCAAAATCAACAAAAATGCTTAGTCCAAGACTGACTACTGGTTTAAGAGCTTCTAGACAGATGTCAATAGGCAGCACAGCTTAAAAGATCACAGCTACAGACTTATAAAAGTAGCCCCACACACTTCAGATGATCATTTCTTTTCAGAAAGGCGCATCATGAGAGATCTTCTAGCAAGGGAAAGAAGCTCTTCCTAAAATAGCTTCCTGCATGGAAATGCTTATTCTGAGTTTCTACTAATTAACTACTGTCTCCTCATTTTCCTGGCTCTTTGCAAAGCTGATGGCATTGAAGGGACCATATTCCACCTTGGGGCTGATTTTCAGAAGGAAAGGGATACTCTTTCTTTGTCTCTCACTCCTGAGCTTTTGGGTTGGCATTTTCAGCTCAGTACAAGACAGCAGGAAAAAAAAAATCCCAGAGCTAGGAGTCCAAGTTAAAGGAGTCCTGTCAGCTAATGCAAATATAGGACACTTCATCTGAGCTATTCTCTGTTATTTGTTCTCTCTCTGTCTTGATCTTACATTTCCAAATGACACTAAGAACTACTGGCTTGAGGCCACTGGATCAATAACAGGGTTTTGGCTCATTTTAAATCCATTACATGGACAGTGTGTAGGACACATTGAGAAACGAGCATCAGCAGCACCAACAGCACAAGACAGTTTTTACAAGTCCTGGATCACTTCAACATATTAGCAATTTTGCAAGTACTGACAATGAATGCCACATGGGAGAATAGACTGTCATTCAGAAAAATAAACTAATCACCTCAAAGAGTTAAAAAAGAGGTTTATTTTCTCATGTATCACCATAGTATATGTTAACCATACTGGGTATTATATAATCATTCTAGATGTATTCTGAGAAAATTTCGCTGTTCTCCATACCATTAAGAGCAGTCCATTGGCAAACACAGAAATTGTCTGATTTAGCAGTTTCTGCTCCACTTTGCAGCATTCACAGATTTGCTTAATCTGCTGTCCTGACTTGAAAATCTGAGATTTTCCATCAGGATCTTGGTTTTTGGGGGTAAGGAGATGTTCTGTAATTACACTGCTATATATTAAATTGGCATTACCACAAGCAGTGACTGGAATTACTGACAATGAGCAGGATTAACAGAAGGAAATGGAATTTTCTATATAGCTAGCAGTTTTATTCTATTTGCACTGGACAACTCTCCATGTATAGTTTGTTTCCTGGTGGTGCTGATTCCCTTTTTTCCATTAAGTGTTCTCCTGTATGAATATCTTGTGAGCTCTGCCTTCCCAGCACAGCTGTGCCTGTCCTGGATACAGCACAGTTGGATGCAGCCCTCTCATTTAACAAAATTATTTTTTGAATTTATGCCTGTGTAAAAATTTTATGTATGCTGCAATACTTATGGAGCATGCACAAGCTCATCACACATAGAGGAATGAGGAGTATAATCAGGTGGGAGGATGTGTCCTTATTTCCCAGCAATGTTTCCTGCTCTCTCTTCAAGTGCCCTTGTGGGTTCCCTGCTTGGAACTGAGTAAAGCACACAGAAGAAGGTGCTATGTCAGCTACCAGGACATACAACCGTTGCTTCAATGACAGCAATCTTTTCAAAATGGAGATCAGAGCTTAATCAGCAAATAGCTAGTGATCTGGACAGGCAGATAGTTTAGTGCTTGGCTGCAAGATGAACTCTTAATTGAAGCCTTATCATGTGCTTGCAGAACTTACTCCCAGAGCTTCCAAGCAGGCTCAAATGCCCCACAGAGTGAAAGGGATTGCTGTTATCTTACACCATTCAAAACAATTGACTTGCATTTTGGAAGAGCCAGGCAATCCAGCTGGAAATAGATGGGGCTTCCTCTCACTTCACTGTTCCCTCCATCTGGTCGGCAGTTTCCAGTGACATCAAAGCAGTCAGACTAAGCACTGCAGTGTAAGCACCAAAGCTCATGTTCATTGAAACAGTGTTCTAGAGACATGCTGATATTCAGGCAGCTCTAGAGTTCTTGGTTCAGACATGGTGGAGCAGGATTAAAAGCACCAGTCTGTTTTTCATCTACCACTAGGAAGGTGACCTCCAGCCTTGGGCAGGTTAGAATACACAATCAAACAGTAAAAAAAAAAGAAAAAAAAATTATAGTTCAGAAACCAGTGGGCATGTACCCATAAATGTTACCTACTCTGCTAGGTCTACTCACTTTTGTGGACTGGATTAAAAAACTGGTCTTTGCACTGTGAATGCGACCAATGTCTCCAACCATCTCTGCCACTAGGACAACACATTAAAACATCCAAACCAGCAAAAAAAAAGTGGGAGGATAAAAGTTGCACAGAATTTTCCCCAAAGCTTCGATGCAGTTTTCTGCCACAACTAAATGTGGGGGGAAAAGATTTAAGTACAACCTAGTACATTTCTCCTTACCTTACTGCTCATAACTCCCTTCCCTTTGTGCTCTGTCCATGTTTGACACAAGAATAATCATTTCCCAAGGGAGAAGCCTTGTCTGGATATTTTAGAAGTGTTTCTTTGCTGGTCAGCAAGGCTTCAGAAATATGAATATAATAACCACCAACTCCTATTTGAAACTGAAATATAAGTTTATCATATGTGTGATACTCAATTAGAAGTTGGAAATGTGTTCCTTTGTTTTGCTTACCCTCTAAAGCACATAAAGAGAAATCAGCTAGCAGTCAACTGTGCCATGTTCCAAGCAATTTTATTTTGTGTGTGTGCATGCACTGATAAGAGCCATGATGTTAATTTTTTAATTGACTTTGGGAATGAACAAGAAATGTTTTGAATTAGTCCCTAGGGTAGCAGTATTCCCCTGTGAAATAAACCCCTTCTTCAGTGCTGTCAGCTAACGTAAGTGTCAGGATTTGCAGTAGTCCTGAGCAAACCAAGTGTAAATCTGCAGTGTCAGCTCTTTCCCCTCTACGTCTTCTGAAAAGTACAAATAGGACATAACTTGGCCTGGCTGCCAAGTGGAGATCAGCAGCAATAGAGAGAAACACTCAGCAGGCAGGAAAGTAGGTGCTATGCCCTGAGCAGACTGGGCAGAGGCAATGGGCTAAATCAGAAGGCTTGCAATTTGTTGGTGCTGAAAAACAGAGGCATCTGCTAAGTCAGGTATCAAGACAGCAGTACAAGAGATGAAAACTGTCGCTCCATTTTTACCCTTCTTTCAAGCAATGAAGAGAATTTGAGAAAATCTTGACCAATACTTTGATTATTTCTCCTTTTAAAAACAGGAAACTATTAACACTATAGCAAGAGGGTTCAATTTAAAAGACTTGCTTTCCTTATTCATGCCACTGGATATATTCTTCAGAACACACAAATATGACAAAGAGCCTTCAATACCTTCCTCAGCAAGAACAGTGTAGTGATGGAGACCTTAGTAACAATGTGGACATAAACAGCACCTGAGTGAACCTGTCAGAAGAGCTCAGACATTAAGTCGAAGGTTAAAACAAATCTACATTTTCTAGATGTACATTAGTTTTAAGACATCATGGAAATTTAACAGCCTCTTGTCAGGGTTCTCTCAAATGTGCATTATTGTAGTAATAGATGAGACAACACTACAGCTCTTCTGAAACTTCTGCTGTTGCTGCAAAATACACAGTCAATTTAGTTTCCTGCACTGGCATAGTGATAAACCTGCTGATCTGAGGACGTGACCTTCAATTTCTTTTTATCAGAAGCTCAGGAAGTTCTTGGATGTCATTGGTTTGACAGCATGGCAAACTATTTCTCTAACTCACTTGCAAACGTAAGTAAAAAGGCACTAAAAGTGAAGTGATAAACTCCAGTTTAAATTCAAGGATTGTACTCAGCACAGCTTACAGTGCTGAATCTGCACGCTTGGTTTTGCTTCATCACCAGTGACCTTCTCCAGATTCCCAGTGCAGATGCTAAACTCTGATCAGGTAAACTTATTTCAGATAAACATGCCTGTAGTCAGATAATTAAATTAAGCAAATGTGTGCTATTTCCCCCTCAGTTTAGAACCTAAGTACTTTTCAATAGCAACCACTGACTTGAATTGTTAACATTTATCCTCTATTTCCAAACTGTGTCTGATCCATCTTTCAAACCTCTCCCATATGACAAACTTTACTCAACACAGAAGATAAGACATTAAGGGCTACCTACGCCTCAGTCATCAGCGTGGCATTATTGATCGGTCCACCCAAGATGAACATGAAAAGCTGTATCTCACCTACATGTGCTGCTCATTGCTATATGGATCTTGTGCAGCTACAGCAATGTCTGTAAGTGAGCTTCATCACCAAAGTAGTAGGCAAGGACCAAGTGATATGATACAAACTCAAAATACTGGCAGGACCAGACAGAAGGTTTCTATCCTCCAGATCTGCTGAGATAAGACCACTACTTAATTTTCTGTTTCTATCCAGAAAAGAAGAAACCAAAACCAACCAAACAAACAAAATCAAAAAAAAACAAGGAAGCTCATACTTAAAATTTACAGATCTTCCTGCGTCTACAGAAATATTAGGATTGTTTTGTCATAATCCTGCTACATTGACACAGTTTCATGCTGTTTGGTATAACTGTGGTATTAGTGAAGAAATTTTGTCCAAGTTGATGATGAAACCAACAGCAATGTAGACTGTCTCTGTGTTCATTATCTCTGGATAACAGAACCCAAATAAATTCTCTCAACATAACACAAGTGGACAGATCTACATCAAGCTGGTGCTTTTTCCCCCTAGTCAGCAGCCTATGTAGTGTTCCTGCATCTTCTTTGGATTTGGGTTTCAAGAGGAAACACAAAGAGTTTCAAGAGGAGGGTAAGGAGTCTGGTAGGTTTGCACTGCAGCTTTTCAGAAGCAAGCACACACTGCAAGCTCTATTGGAAACTGATTCAAATCAGATAAATTTCTTGCTACACTTCGGGATGAATTCCTGAACAAGAGACTATTTACTGTACCAATTGTTGGATCCCACTGATGAGACACCTTGATTGTATCATATATCACATCTAGTGGGTACAGGACCTCCCTCTAAAATCCCATACACCTAGACATATTACACATGGAGCTTCATTAAGCAGGTCAAACATTCTTTCACTACTACCTATATTCCTTGCCTAAACCTCAATATTTTGTCTTCACTTTCTTTGGAAAGTTGCAAATCAACATTATATATATATGGAAAATTTGTTTTAAAATTATCATCCCAAATTATTTCTTAAAGTCAAAGAGAGAAGTTTGAAAAAACACAATTTTAATCAGAAATGCTTTGTGAAATGCTGGAGAACTACTAGCTACTCAATCTAGATTTTCAGAAACATTCACTTAAACAATTTGTAAGACCCTTTGTCTTGAAACTAGCATCCATATTTTATCTTTCTTATACTATCTTGTTATGATTGTGGTAAGGTCACTGTGTGGGAATTGCAGTATTTTTAAAAATAGTATAGTTCTCTTACACTTTTGTCACTTTAGTTTATTTACTGCATAAGCAGACATAAAAACATGCAAGTCTTCTCCAAGTAGTTGTAGATGTTTATGGGAAGAAAATGTGTTTTGTTTATTAGTTTTATCACAATTCTTTAGTGTCAGGTTTGCTCCTATGTATTCATTTTCACACCTGACAGTATAAAAGTGAAAACACTAAATAAAATGAGAGAAAATCCAAACCTGGTTTTTGATAATACTGAAAAATGGCTACACGGTAAAAATTAAAAAGAGCTTAATTTCCTTATGATAATAGTTAAATACTGTTCAAATTAATTGTGTGCAAGTTGAACATGCAAGTTCTGTGCATGTTTACAAAGGATCAAATCACCACTGAGTCCACCAAGTTTGAAAGGTGCTTTAGCTCTTGCTAAGGGAGTTTCACCTGTGGGCTGTCAGCAAATGTTAAGGCTGTCCTAACTAAGCATGGTCAGCATCAATAGCTCTAGAGATGAACATCTTTCTTCTCAGTTTCATGTTGTGATAGAATCCTCCCTTCTGTTTGTTTCTGCTTTCCTCACAAGGGCTTCTCAGAGACCCACTGTTACAAGGTCACAGACATAACCTTGGCAAGAAACACTCCCCACTTCAATCCTGAATTAAGCACTGCCCTGTGTTAATCTCCTGGAAACTGCAACACGAACAACTATGGGCTAAATCAGATCATCTCTAAACAAGCTGTCGCACCTGAGGTTTCTGCAATAGTTACAGACTGACTTAAGCCCACTGAAGCTGTGTTCCTTTTAGCTACAAATGTGCCCAAGGGCAAGAGGACTGGATGAAAATTTTAAGGTTATTTTTCTTCAGGAATCTGGAAGCACGCATGTTTTGGTCCAGAGAAAACAGAATAAGTGCTCTTCTCCATCAAAATTCATAGCATAGGCTGTACACCATGGCACAGGACAACTGAATGATATCAGCAGCCTGTGAACAAAATCGTCAGGGTCGTTATCTCCAATGACCAAAGCATATATGTCCAGGGAATCAGCTAGCCAGAAAAAGAGTTCTTTCTGTCTGCAAGTGAATGCCTCATAATAAAAACTAATTGTCAAATTAAACTGTTTATTAATTTACAGCTCCTTCTATCCAATGATCTCGATATAATACTCAAAGTAAAACAGTACTTATTTTTTTCTTCTCTTAGTTGATCATTCCATAAACTTTTAGCAAGAAATTGTTAATTTTTAGTAATTCAGCCTTCAAACTCAATGCAGAATTTAGAGCCCATAAAGTCCAGAGGCCTTCTATGATTATAATGTGAAGATTTAGACCATTTATTTGACTGCAATTACCTAATTATTTCTATGTGTTGACTTGTGTGGTTCTGAAAGAGAAAGATGTACCTCAAGGAAAAGGTAGAGCTTTACAGCAGAGAACAATGCAAGTTTCATTAAACTATATCCTATTCTCATTCACACTTGTGCAACTTTTCTGTGCAAATGCTGTACGTAAAACAGTTCCTACCATAGTGCACCATTTTCTACCTTCAATTTGTCTTTAAAACAAAACATGTTTCTTTCTAAGGGGAGATATAGGAGATAAAAAACCCTTCTCGTATTTATTTTTTAACCCTGAGGAATTTAAAAGCCTATTTAAATACAAAATTACACATTCCTGAATTTTGTAATCTTATGCACTGTCCCTACAGCAGGTAACTGCTCCATGCAGATAATGATTGCATCTGGGGCTATCCAGGAGTCTGGGTTGCTCCTTAAATCAGGAGTCCCAGGGTCTCCAGGGGGCTGGATGACCTACAGGGTGAGACTGAATCATCACCATGAAAAACTGCTAGCTAACAGCCCTAAGTTACCCTCCCACTGTGGCAAGAGAAATTAAAATAAACAACTCTACCTGTTTCCCGCGTACCTGATTTCTCGAATGCCCTCAGTAAAATCCAGTTCCAAGTTTCATACATCTGTGCTGCTCAGAAACTGCAAACGGTGCTGAGGAAACTCCTGACTCTGCTACTCCTCGTTCACACTTCCACTTGTTACTGCCATTCACTTCCGCTGCATTAGCAGTGACATTCCTCTTCAAACACCAGAAATTAGAATTAGTCAAAAAATTGCATAGAAACGAGGAGACATTTCATGTCTCAGGTCCACAAAGAATTTCTGCTTAAGGCAACCATCCACTGTTCAAACCAGATAGAGTGGTTTGATCCCTGTCCCCACAGGCTCTGTGCTGACCTCGGTATTGTATGGGACTTTCAGTAAGGAGTGGAGATTTCTTTGTCACAGCTTTGTCATTACCCAAAACAGACTACGAAATGTTAGGAGCCTGGAAATCTGCACAGGGAACAAAAACTTGATTCCCAACAGGATCCAAGATCTCACAATGCCAGGTGCTGCACATCACATGCTTTTACAAAAACCAAAAATCTTGTCTCAAATGCTTACTCTCTATCTAGGAAGAAGACAAATCAAGCAAGAGTGAAACCAGGGTGCACTTAATGTGATGGGCAGGAAGAAGACAAACCTCATCTTCTCTCACTCATTCCCTGCTGCTGTTAATTGTACAGATCATTTACTGAAACTTTCACAATAATATGATGTGCTTTATAACAACTGATAACCAGTCGATTAAGAAAAAATTGACTACAATCAAAAATGTTGCACAAAGCTAGGCATTGAATTTTAACTTTTTTTTTGTCAATTTATTCTAAAATCAACTAGACAAGTATCACTGTATGCTGCAAATTCCGGCTACTGGGACGTGGTTTGCTACAGATGAGCAGCAGCTTCAGTCTGAGCCAGACAATACTTTTGCAAGAACCGAATGAAAATGGGAAGCATGCATTTTTACTTGTAATTGATTTCCTGACAAACTGCAGCATTGGAGTCTATATTACTTTTTCGAAGACTTTGATTACAGCAATTCTTACTGATAAAAGATTAGAAGATATGCTATGTTTCTTGCTTGACTTCATTAATTGAAAGCCTATGTCTCTGAATTATTTTATCTTGCTTGTAGTCTGAGCTTGCTCAGAGAAATGGTAACACTAAACCCAGAGGATTAACATTGCACCAAAATGCTCAGCATTTGATAGTTAACAGGGTAGAGTATTAGTGGTATGTCAAGCTTTTCATATGAAGAGTAAGGAAAAACTTTTCCAGACTTTCACAAAACATGAAATTCAACACAGAAGTGACCCTTTGCTTAGCTGTTGAAGGTTACAAGCTTGGTTTTGTTCTAGTACAATTAAGTGTCTGCTTATGCTGGAAGGAAATGGTCTGTTTGGGAAAATGAGCATTTTGTGTATCTTTTAGTGGAAATTGAAAGGTCTATAATTTCCTTGACACAGAATTAGGTACTTACTGCCTTAAAACTGCCATATAGACTACGTAAACCTATCTTGTTGTCCATGCTTTTATATAAATGGCTCCCTCCACCTTCTGAGGGTATTTTTAGCATACAGTCGTAAGTATGATTACACATAAAAACATTTAAATGATGCATTCAAGTTACACTTTTAAGTGATAAATGATGATTGAAGGAGCATCCTTAGTACTATTTCCTGAGCTCTGTAATTCTGTCTATGGCATCAGAGTATATTAAATCCATGATATTTCCACTGATACATCTCAATCCCTAAAGTAATTAAAAGAAATTATAGTAAAGCATGAAAAATTAACTCACAGTTTTCCTTCAACTGAATTCAGAGGAAGGTGTTTACTGAAGCCCAGCAGAAAGACAGGCATCAAATGCAATTCTTGTTCTTGCCATGGGACAGTAAAATGCAGGTGACAAACCACCGCAAAGCCACAGGTGACATCTTCCCACCAACAACACTCCAGTAGCATTCAGTAGGCATTGGTGACTCAAAATCTGCATTCCCATAACCTTGGCTCCCTGGCCAGATGCTGGCAAAGCTTCTGAAACAAGGCAGTGCGATGCTATTTTCAAGGGCACATGAGCAAAGTGTTAGTTGTTTTATTCAGGGCACTTATGACAGAAGAAGATTTTTTGATTTTTTTGGACTTGATCAATTGCAATTTTACTATTTGTATTAAGTCCTTTACTAAAAACCATGTTAATGAAATGGAATGAAAACACCTTCACAATTTAATTGGATTTACTTCTAACATTCAAACTGTAAAGATAGAATTTGTGCTCACATAATAGCTAATCAAGATCGATTTTTCTTTTTAAAAAGCAGCTTTAAAGTTTTAACCACATCAATGAATATGCTATAAAATCACTAGCCATGCACATAAAAACACAGCTGCCTCAAAATTTAAAATACCATTTCTGACTTTGGACATCTGCTCTGATAAATTTAAAAGCAATTTTGCTGGAAATTCAGAGGGAGAACATTAAATACTTCAGGGTATTTTAGAAAATCTTAGCTACAGAAAAGCACTAGTCCATTTCAAAGTTGCATTGGTATCAATATTTATGAGAGATAGTTATTACTGTACAAAAAATATGAGATTACTTAAAGTTATAGACTAATTATTTTTTTCTTCTTCAGCAATAGATGTGGTACCTTTTCCCCCCCCCTACATTTAGCCCTTTTATGGCTCAAAGGAATCACTGTGATGGTAGAAAGCAGAGACTTTCTCTCCTGGGATCACATGGCTAGCAGTCACACCACATCATGAAGGAGGAAGAACTACCCTAACGGCAAGATAGAGAGTCTGTGGCAGTAGAGGACACTTTGTTCCACAAACTACCCTCCACAGATTAGGAGGAGGAAGAGACCCCTTCTCACTGGTCTACCTGCCCTGGAATGACAGCCATGGACACCAAGCTGACCCCACATGATACTCAAGACCTGGACGAAGAAAACAAGCTCTCAAATAGCTACCCTGCATATGCAATGTTTTTCTCAATATCAGAGAACGAAAATGATGGATTTTATACACTCTTTTAAAATATTTAGATGTTGACATATAATACAACTATATCAGAAGACCATTGAGTTTGCAGTATCAAGTGTCTAAGAAGTGCTAGGATTAATGCTGCATCTGTGAAATACACTCAGCACTTCTGTGCTTATGCAATGTGATATGGGGCTTAACTCCCAACCACACAGAATTCTTCACCCTCAGTGTGCCCTTAGGACGCACACTTTTGCAATAAACATCAGCTCCACCTGGCCTCTCCTCCACCTCCCTGCACAGGGACAACTGCACAGAAACACAATTTGAAACTGCTTGAAGACAAATGTTGGTCTAGGGATTGAAGAATTTCAATTTCAATTTGAGGTCCTTGATTGCATGCCCTCTTCCACCTCCAGGGCTGCTATGGAAGTGACTTCAGTGGGTGTATGTCACTGCCCAAGTACCCAGCAGACAACACCTGATTAATAAAAGTTGTGGCATTCAAAGCTGAAGCCAGTGTCCACTGAAATCTTATTTTGATTATATAAAATGCTGTAACGTGCTAAAGACATGGAAAAATCATGCCCTTGATATTTCACATTCAGGACCCTAAGGTAATGAATGAATCAAAAATCTCAACTATTTATCTATGAAGTAATAAGAACAAACAATATCAGCAAGGGAAATAATCTCAACTCAGTTTCCATAAAGAGTAATTATTAGCCATCTGGACATTAGCAGAAGTTGTCGTGGTTGCCACAAAATTAAAAAGAAGTATCTGTTTTTGTTTGGAGCCTGGTTTGGATCATAGACACTCACTAGGAGGCAGACTGAAACATTTCATAAGGAAAACCAAAAGAAACAAAAATTATTAAATGAAAACACTGCACATGAACATCTGACTACTGTTTCCAGGATAATCCATAAATGCAGCCAACCAAAATTCTACCATTTAATATTTTTTAAATGCTCAAAAGTCCATTCTCCTATGCTTTTCAGTAAAATAAAACTAGCAGTGCTAGTACCCAAGATTGCAGTGAAGTCATCCCAAAGCCATTCTGGAGGTTTAAAATTGATTGACAGGATTACAGATGTTTCTAAAAATGGAGTTCAAAAGATGTAAGTGTTAACAGTGTGCCCTCAGACCATGTTTTTCTCCTGGAGTCTATACAGAAAAGAGAACATATGTTTGACAATAGCAAAGGAGAACCACCACATCAGTTGCAAGTTACTTAGCCTGGAGTGTATTGCAATAAGAACACAAAAAAACCCAACTAACCAGACTTCATGGTATGCCCTGGAAAATAAACAACTGCAATTATTTAGACAGGCAATGACAAGTTGCAATGTTATCAAAGCTGTTTAGCAAATACCTTAAACACTACTGCACATTCTGCAACAATATGGTATGTTTCCTTGTTAAATCTTCTCTGAGGGCTTTTATCTGTTTTGTAACCTAGAAAATGAAAAGTTTTCTTCTTTAACTTGTATATTTGAATGTGGCTTTTTTAGTATTATCTGTTAGTAATAGAATTTTCATTTCCCCGTATACCATCACTGTGGGAAAACAGCTAGCCTAGCATGGGCAAGGTACTGGTTCATGTTTCAAGAGTCTTGGGTTCAACCAAAACATACATTTCTGTATAATCTTGAGTGAGACCCTAAAATATTTGACAGTGAACAAGTTCCTGTGCAGTAATTACAATGCTAGAACATGCAATTCCGAGACACACCAAGTTTCTTTTATCACAATCTGATCCTAAAACAAAATGTAAAAAAAAAATAAAAAAAATCCATGGAGCTGAATCACATCCATCTCTCCCCTTCTTCATCTTGGGACTAAAATGAAGCATATATCCTGAAACTTCTCAACAGAACTTATGAGCAGAGGTGATATTATTTAACAACCGATTTCACACAAGGAGCATCCGGATAAACACAGACCTGCCAATCCATTCTCACTGCAGCTTATATTAAATTTCAATTTGAGCAGTGTATCTTAAGGCCAGGAAACAAGATTATCACATTGAAACCTGAGACCCTACTTCCATTGTAATGTCACCTTTAAACCCGCCTTGCATTGTTTCACAAACAATTAATAGAAAATTTTTATTGCTGTTGCAAAGAATGCTGGTGAGTGTAACAAACACTGCTGGAGTACCACAACTCAGTGATCTGAGTTCATTTTTTCACAGCTCAGATCTCCAAGCTAAAAATAATACCAGGACATGGACAGGACACCTGGACACAGAAATAGCCTTGAGGAGCATGTAAAGAACAGGAGTAGAAAGAGAAATGCTGGAAGGAGAATGGAGCAGAGTCTGAAAGAGAATCATAGGACAGGAGGTCCAGCAAGAAGCAGAAGTGCAGAAAGGAGAATTGTAAGAAATAACATCAGAGACAGAAGCTAAAAAATTAGAGGCAGAATTTAAACTGCAGAGAGTTAGCTGAAAGCTGACCTGATTGAGTCTTACAGAAAGCAACTGAATAATTTAGACCTAAATATTGTCATAAATACTGGGCTGTAGTATGTTAACCTACTGTACTAAAGACAAAATGATTGAGTCATGCTGGATTTTAGGTTAAAAGGAAAATAAAGTAGTATTTTTCCCACATAAAATACATTGGTTTATGTGGGAAATGTTTTATGTTCTGCATACATTGTTTGCAGAACTGTTCTGAGTAACAACAGCTCAATGATAAGTTTCATGGTGGACAGCTTCACCATGGGACACTGAGTTCCAACATAGGCTTCAAGAAAGTTGTTTGCACCATCAGAATTACACCATAACATATTAATCAGAATATTTCAGAAATTATTATTATCAGAATTGTAAACTAAGTAAAGTTCATGAAGCATGCTGAAGCAGAACATTATTTAATCTTTTGTCAAGGAATTTCTGAAATCCACATTAAAATTCTACATTACAAAGAAAAATAAGGGAATTCTGTTTATGCTTCAACAGTAATTTCAGTGTCACCAGCTAAAAGGAACTTCTTATGTTTAAGTTGTTCTAATGGTCAACGCAAAGACGCAGAGAGAAACAGGACAACTATTAGCAGCACTCAGCATCATATAAAACAAAATAAGACTATATGGAGAAACTTTACTACCCCACATTTAATTTTAATGGCACCAGGAATTTTCCTCAATCTATTTCTGAAAGAGTGTTTAAATGACACTGATAAGAAAAATCAATGGCTGCAGATATTTCTATGGGAACAAAGGACAACAAGAAATTAAAAGAGATAATCCTTTCCTTCTCCTGAGGGCATAGCAATATTCAACTTAATATTATCTTTTCTTCTAAAATAAAGAATTTTTATGGCAATAGCATCAAAAACATTAACCAGAAACCAAAACAGTGTTGCCTGCATGAAACTGCAGAGAGGTTGAAACAACTCAGACCAGTATCACCTGCCTAATTCCTCTTTGTTATGGTTCTTTGATCTCAGATTCCATAACTATAAAATATACTGTTTTCCTACCAGACTAAGGAAAACAGTATTTATGCTAATAAGGCTAACATTTCACTTGGCTTTTAGTTTCCAGACCTTTTGTCCTGGTAAACCTGCTTATCACTGCCTCCTGTTCTCTATTTCTCTATGCATGCTTCATTATATAGTGGGACTGCAGCCCAAGCTCTTAATTTAGAAGAGACAATATTTGCATTTCCCTAGGCACTAAGAGCAAGCACTGCTCTGTCTAGATGGAACACAGCATAGGATAGGAACTATTATGATTACAACAAAACAGAAAAGAGCTCACTCAAAAAAACAACAAACAACTGCAACAAAAGTCCACCCTCAAAAACCCCCCACAAACAAATAAAATTAAGTGGAAAACAAGTATGAAAAAACCTCAAAACCCAAGCAACCAACCTAACATAGATAACTCTATGAAGAATAAAAAAACCCAACCAAACAAAAAAACCCACACACACCAAAAAAAAGTATATGTCAAGGGAAAACAGTAAGACAGTGACCTAGAGCACAAAATTGAGCCTGGGAGATAGATGAACAACACATAGAGAGGTTGCATATCTGCCAGGATATGTGGACACAAAGGACTTCACAAAGCTTTGGATTTCAGGTGGTGTTTTACAGAAAGCGATCCTCTAAGAAGGATCAAAGCCATTTAGAAAAGTCTCCAGTGGACTAATACATCGTGCATAAAGTATTATGCTTAATTTTAATGAAAAATAGTTTCATCAAGAAATGGAAATATATCTCCTGGTTATCCAAGACAGCTAATCATTAGGCTAGTTTTTCCATACAGCAAACTGGCTCAGAGGAGATTCTTGTCTTTCTCCTCTCAAGTGATTTTGTTAATTAATTTCTTCCTCCAAAAATAGAGGTAGGATCATTTTTCTATATTTGAAGGCTATAAGCACCATATAAAATAAGAAAATAATGTCAACACTGCAGAGGGCTAAAAGAGCAAACAGATCTGATATGGGCATCTATTTCAATAATCTCACAGCAGTAGTTATATAAACCCTACAGATAAATTAGGAAGAATAGGCTTCTGTATATCTTCCTGTTAAACAGCAATAGGCTCCTAAAGGAGGTTTGGAACACCTGTCAGACAGGTTTCAATCCACCCTCTGGTATTCTGCCTGTGCAGAGAGCATAAGAAACCCATCTCCTACAATCAACATCAATACCTTCATAATCCTGGAATCTCAGAGCATCCCTACAGCCAGCATGGCATGTCTCTAATCCTGAACATGTCTCTAGTCCTGGCTGCTGTCATTTGAGTATTGACTGTTTGAAAATGGTTCTTGTTATGGCGCCAGATGTGTCTAATCTCACATAGATGAACTGACAGCTCAGGTCCTGACATGTGACAACCACTACAAAGCGGTAACTCCAATACTCTCTCCAAGGAATGTATTCAGTATAATTAATTTGGTTTATCTTTTTAAAAATATTTTTCCATGAGTAGTATGTGCTTTTTGAGGGATCAAGTTGTGCAAAATTCTTGGAAAGCAAGGCTGCCTTTGGACAATCAGATTGCAAATACTGAATCTGGAAATCTCTGAACTCATGTTCAGATTTCATCATCTGGTGGGAACCAATCTTCTCTTAAAGCTGGATTTGTTGGCCCAGTCAGAGATGTGCTTGCTATAGCTCCTTCTGTGATGGTAAACTATTTTGAGAGATTAGTCTTGCAGTATTATTAGCATCTGTGTACAGTTCTTAGAAATATGAGGCTTTTTCTGAAAACATTCTCTCAGCTTTGTTCTCTCCTAGAGTAAAATCTATACCCATGCAGAAAGCTGTCCCCATTTGCTGCCATATTTGGAATCTAATTACACCTTCAGTGATACTCACCCTGTTCAGTGGTGTTATTCAGAGATTGAAACACTTGCTGCTGAAATTACCTGTTCAAATGCCAAGATGCCTTCCACTGGGGTACTGAGAAACTAACCTCTAGCTCTTAACCAGGTTATAATTTCCTTTTATTCTGAAAACAGAATAATGTGAAGGTCTTGATTCTAACAACCTCACATTACCAGAATGTGAACGCAATGTTGGTTAAGTCGATTTAGGATAGTTTTGCGTCTTCACATCTTCCAAAAGAAAAGGCTACCAAAAGTTTCCACAATCACAACAAAGTAAACATTTTACCTTTGAAACATTTCATTGCATTTTATGTTCAGGTGCTAATGCCAGACTGGTGCCTCAGAAACCCTTCAGGCCTTTGATATTTCTCAAGGCAAGCAGGCTTAATGCTGATGCATTGTTTCCACATTGAGCCTGGAACAACATATTTGTGAATTTTGCAGGGGAAAGTTCTTAAACATACAGAAGTTCTTTAATGTACCTCTTACTTTATTGGCCAGTATTTCCCACGTAGAAATTATGCAAGAGCAAATCTCCACAACATGAACTAAAAGGCCAGTCTCCATGAGGAATCAGACAGATCTACACAAGCACTGTGGAGCTGTACAAATGCAGAAAAGGCATTCCCTTCCTGAGATATACAGGCATAGAGCACAAGTGCTTACTGAGAGGACAGTGTATGCACAGAAGACAGAGGAGACATGAGACCCACATACCAATGCCTGAAAGCTAATCCTTCCCCTCAGACACAGAGAAAGCCTGTAGCACCCTGTGTAATACTTCCCAAAGGAACTAAACTTATGACAAACTATGCAGCACAGGATTTCAGATGTCCATGAACTACAAAGGTAGCAGCTGGACTGAAGAGAGCTCACCTATTAAAGTCTCAAGACATACAGACACAGATTTGTAGTACTGCAATATTAGAGCTATCAAGTCCCTGAAATCATCCTGGACAAAATCTGCAACCTAAGTGAGATTATGTGTTCAGGCATATGTCTGCAAGTTCTCTCTATAAGAGAGAAAATCTAGAAGTAGCAGTCAGCTTTTGATTATCTGTGTGTGCTCATTCTCTGATCAGTATGCAGGAAGAAACAGTCAGGCAAAACAGCAATTGATATAACATGCAATATATAAATATATACTATAATGTAAAATTACTTAGGGTTCATTAAAATATGATGTAGCATGTTACCTTTGAAAGTATCTGTAAAGCATTTTCAGAAAGAGCTTTGGAAAAAAAATCACTAGCCAGAGAAATGCCTGGTACTGATGACTTTAGTTCTGCAGCATGTATATTCCAGTATTACCTTCCAGTCTAGGGCATAGAGAGAAGTTGGGGCATGGTTAATCCACTGCTTAGATTCTTCAGCCTGTATTGCTTTTATCAGAAAGGATATGAGCAGATAGAAAACATAAAATTACTGAAGCAATATGGATAAATGAGTGAGTTTTCTTGAAAACACACCCATTTATATTCACAACCTAGATGTATATGGTTGAATATTTGTGAACCATAGAACTCCAAAGGACTTGTTTCTACAGACAACTGAAATGAAGAATGCATATTGAACATGCACAGTAAAAAAAAAAAATAAAATGCAGTGACTTCATCAGACCATTGGGTGATTTTGGCTGGCTGAGGAATAGAGCCTTTTTTTTTTTTCCCTGCAGTTGTTTTCTATGCAGTCTTCAGCCATCCTGCAAAGGAATTAACATGACACCATGCTGTGAAACAAGGAAGCACTACGCATGCATTCCCTATAAGAGCATTCACAGAATTCCTAAGAAATGAACTGCATATCTACCTGTTTGAATTTCACTTAATTTGGGGAATTCCATTTACTTCTCAAGGCTATGACAGTGGACAGTATATTTTTCAAGCCCTTAACTTACAACACGATGTGCTAGCAAGGATTTTAGATGCACAGACTTCTCAGTTGCAGTACATAGATGTCAGGGTCCAAAAGTAAACATCCCCTTGTAAGCTCATGTGGTTTAAGCTGGAGAAAATACTTCAGGATCATTTTCCTCCTTTTGCCTCAAGGTTATTCAGAAAACACATTACATTATGCACTTTGTTTTTTAAACTTCTATTGAAAAAGGCAGATATGATTATGGACTTAGGTTTAAAATTAGCTTTTGCCAGATAATCTTACTTAAATATTAGTAACTTTTAAGTGAAAACAGTACTTTTGCTTAAATGTGATTTAAGAACACAGATTACTTTAAGACATAGGAATAGTTGATTTGACAGTAATATTCTTAAAATTAAATACATGCTGTCCCATAGTTAATTGTGTGATCTTCACAATTATTTAGGTTGTGTATATATTTTGCAAACTCCCTTGGTTTTTAGGTTCGCAATAATTTTATACCATTCTACAAATGGTAAACAGCTCCAAGTGTAAACGCGCACACACACACAATTACTTGCTGCATTTAATCAAGTAAAGACTAAGCCCATTTTCTCCAAGGCAATGTCACAACCTTCAGGGAGTCAGGACTGCTTCCCCATGTGTTATAAAGAGCCCTGCCAGTATCCTTCCACAGCAAAAAGTTTGTTTGCTGCTGTCACTGTGTCAGCACTCACTGAAACTCAGGCACCTTTGTGACTGATTTAAAAAAATTAAATCACACATAGACGCAACATAGTGCCAAAGCCTTTCTGTGATAGGCAGTGGGGAGGACTACTCTAGAAGCAAATCTTTTCAGACAGTTCCTTGAGCTGCAGAGTTGCCAAGACAGACCTGCTCCCTATCAGAGTGGGAAGGGCACAGGTTTGCAGTGTGCCCTAACTGCATCAGTGTGAAGGGAAACAAGGCTCAGGATCAGCTGCACCAATGGGTGCTATACGATGTCAGAATGCATGATCTGACTGGGAAGAGAGTCTGGACCACTAACATCTGATCTATGTGCTGGCCACCATTGCTTTTGATGAAGGCAATGCAGCAGGTACCTCACTGCACCATGAAGTCCTCTACCTGCAGATCTGTGTAAGCCTCCTCCTCCTGCTGCCAGTGCCTCTTGTAATTGCCTAACCTGGGCTTCCTCCTTCCTCCACCACACACACATGCTTATCAATACCACCAGACATTACACCCAAGTACAGAAAAGAAATGAAGTGTATTGAAAATGACAGCAGTGTTTTAAAGTTTTTACTCATTTGGGAGGGGAAAGGAGGCACACAAACTCCGTTGAACATGTGAAGCAAAACTCTCTGAAATACAGCATAAATAAGGAACTAAGTTGTTTTATTAAGCCACATTGTAAGCTACATTAAACAAAGAAAACAATTCCCAGACATCAGCATATCTCTTGCGTAAGCCCAGAAACAGCAATGCAGAGACAGATTAAAAGCTTTACTCTTATCCTACCTCAGTAAAACAAAGGTATAAGAACACATCACCTCTTTGCCCACTTGAAGTCATAGCACTGGCTCAAACTCATCACAGGGTGGTCTATCTATGCCTTAAGCAGACCTTTGCATATGTAAGAGTCTTTATTATTCCTGCAGTGTGTAAGGGCTATGCATAGTCAATCACATAATGGATTCACAGCATGAAACACATTTAAGTTAAAAGAAATACTTTTGTGTTTGTCTCACACCAAAAGCAAAGGAATATATCTATCTACTAGGAACTGTATATTTACTTTAAATCTCTCACAAACTAAGAAGAAAAGAGTAAAAAAAAAAAGGAAAAGAAAAGGCTAAGGGCAGTTTATTTACTGTGCTCTAAATAACAACCTATCCTATTTACAAAATCAGAGCTGTTAAAACATCTTAGAGCATCAATTAAGCCAGCAGAGATTCTCAGATACTTAAATTCACTTTTCTACTGCAGAGAAGTAAAAGTACTCCGAAAAGCTAAGAATTTGCAACCACAGAGACCAAAGAGAGCTGAGGGTTATTAGATTGCCTATTCTGTAACTTCTTGTCCCAGCCAGTCTGTACTTGTAAGGTGCAAAAGGTCCAACCTACAAATACCTGATGACATAGGCTGATATTGAAAACGCTCAAAGAGCCCATGTGTCCCATGCTAATGACAGCAAATACCAGCTCAAATCACATGTATGCCCACACTTGAACACAGAGGGGCTTCAGAGTTTTCTAAATGACCAGACAAGCAGGGGATTTCAGTGCCCTTCCTGTGTGATGGTACAGACCCAGAGAAATGAGTGTCACCTTCACCCAATCTCTGTTCCAGTTCCCCAGAACCGTATCCCATTGCTCCAGAGGCAATCGGGAGCAATGCTCAAGCCTCCCATTTCAAGGACAAAGAGGCAGTACTCAGCTTGCAATCAATACTTCAGAGCTCCGAGTCAGAAAAGGGAAGGAGCAAAATAAAGAGAAAACTTGCGTTTCACTTAGCCAGCATCTGCTATGAAGATGCAGAAAATTATGATGAGATATTAAGTAAAGGTCACAAGGCTTATCTAAGAACATAGGGGCAGAAAAACAGATGGGAAAGGGGGAGGGAGAGAGAGGGAGAGAGCACGAGCACTGCAGCAAAGAAGCTATGCTCAGCCAATATATGCTGACACTTACCATAAAAACAGAAAGATCCAAAGAGAATCAGATTAAGGATCCTTTTTATCTCTCTTCAATAGAAAGATTTCCACATGAAGCTCTGAACACAGCTGTCCAGGGAAAAAACAAGGTAATATGATGATACACAGAAAACATTAACACACAAACGGTAGGTCCATTCATAGCCTTCGGAAACCTGCAAGCAGTTTGTGCAGAAAAAACAAAGGTAAGAAGTCTGAGGAAGACTCCTACATAACACTGCAGTTAAACCAGACTGCTGGATTCCTAGTCACTCACACCGCACTGTTTTCATCTTCATCTTCTCACCATTACTTACACCCTAGAGGTGGGCTTGGGGGTGGGAATAAGAGATTTCTCCTCCAAGTGGAAAGGATCACAGAAACAGCATCAGCATTTTTAATCATTTGCTGCGAGTACCCAATGGGAGGAACTGAGCAGTGGCAGCGTGACAGTTGTCCAACGCAGAGCAGCTCGACGCGTCAGCCACCAGCACAGTCCTGGCTTGCACCAGATCACTGAGGGGCTAATCTGCTTCTTAACCCCAGCAAGGATTTCTGTATGCGCATGCAAACAAACTGCCTCCATGCACTGTATCTGCTCCTGCGAGCAGCTATGATTAGGAATCGACAAGCTTTCCTGGGTAGCTGTTCTGACAGGCTGTTTGCTACATCTGTGCAAAGGTACAGAGGTAAGAAAAGTTTGGAGGTTTAAGTATCAGCATCATTTAGCTTGCAGTTTTATTATCCAGTATTTTCCCCTGTATAAAACATATATTAACCATTGCTTCCTCTTCAAAGGTTTGTTTTTGAAGGAGAAAGAAACCAGTCAGATTTTACAGCACAGTCCCACTGTTGGGAACTGCCTTGTTAGAGAGAGTGCTGGTTTTGACCTGACGTCACAGACCCCTGACAACACCAAATTCACAGAAAATAGACAACTAAGGTTATTCTCCCCCCACCTGCTAAGATGACAAGCAGATTAAGTGTTTGTGCTGCTTTCTATTATACCATGTGTCACCAAAAAAAAAGAGGTGGGCGGTGGGGGGAGGTGGTGAGGATAGGGGAGAAAAGACAGATCTCAGCTTAACTCGCAATAGGGATAGCCAGGATCTGGAGATAAACATTTATGTGGCATGTAACCCACTGAACCCATTCGCACAGAAAAGTGATTTCAGCTGCCAAACACTGTAGCTTTCTGGGGATGTTCCTAATTCTAAAATATAAATGCCTGCATTTGACTATGAGGGAGAAATTCTTCTGGTCCTACCACACGATGCAGTCTACAGTGGAGAAAATCTAAATACAACATGGAAGTGCATCTACTTAAAGCAAACACTCTGCCAGAAGACAAAATTAAGATGCTTACCTTTTCAAAAAATTTTTAGAACAGTCAGTCCTGAATTTCTGCTGTATCACAAAGTAATCATAAATATCATCTGACTGATATTCACATTTCAGAAGATGAAAAGGTTATGTAGTGTAAGGGGGGAGTGCAGCGAAAACAAACATCAAAATGCTCCCAGCAGTGGTATCCATATTATTTCATCAGTATCAAGTACTTGTAGAATATCCCAGGTGAAAAACATAGGCTTATCAGAGAAAGTGGGGGTCTACTAACAACAACAAAATTTAAAAAAAAAAAAATTTAAAAAAAATCAGAGCTTTATGGCCTGAAGCACAGACTAACAATCCAAAGTGCAATTTAATATGACTTATCTGTTCCAAAATGTTGGAGAGTGTGAAAATAGTGCAAGAGCATACAAATTCCAGTACCAGCACCAGCAGAATAACAGGCTGACATCCCATGTAAGGCATAAGCAGAAGTACATTTTGAGGTTGCTTTGGCTTTTTTTCCCCCCTTTTGTTTTGGTTTAGGTATTTTTAATTGAAAAAAAAAAACACATTTCCCCTCTTAGATGACAGAACAGATGGAAAGTCCATTACTTCCTTACATTTCATTCAAGTTTTAATAAATTTGTTTCATGGTGTCAACAGAACACACATGATATTTATTCTTCCCTTTTCATAAACATAACTAGTTCAAAACCCACTGCTAAGAAGGAGCAGGCACGGGTAAAGGACAGATCTAAGAATAAATGAGAAAGGAGGGCAATTACTATATACGAATAATATACATACAATCTATACAGATAACAGCACACATCCTACAGATAACCAAAATTTAAAATATAGCCAATATAGGAGTGAACACAAGAAAAGAAGGAAGCAGCAGAAGAAAATACATTTAAACTCTTCAGTAAGCTTTCAAAACAAACTGCAATGCCAGCAGAAACATCACTATTTGATACATCATTTGCTTAGGGAAGTAGGCAGTTTTGGTTTCGTCTGAGGGCTTAAGAGCCTTCCCAAGGTGCTCAAGCACAGCTACAGTGGCTGGTATCGAGGAGCTTGGTGAGAAACAGAAAGCAGAAAAGCTTCTGCTAACTCTACCTTGCTTGATGGTCACTGAGGAAAATTAGCATTTGGTAGTGCTTAGCTTGAACATCCTTCAACGTTCTGATTTCTCTGCTTTTATTATGTGTCAAATCAAAGTGCTTTCAGTTATCAGATTTTCGACCTCTGCATTAACCTATTGAGCATTGGCAAAATCTCTTAGTTGTCATATTGGTAAGTTTAAATGTTTCCTGATCTATTTCTCTGTTACATGACTCTTGAAATTTTTCAGGACCTTTTTTAAGCTCAATTAGGAATTAAAAAATTATTTTAGAGCACTATAAAAGATGACATCTTACTACTTATTCTAAAATAATTTGTGGTTTCTAGTTAGAAATCATTGAGTGAATATTAGAATGAAGTATTTCAGATTACGACGGCATTTCCCCCTAAATACAGAACAGAAATATTTACTATTTCTGCTTTTAACACTACCATAGAAAATTCTACTATTCCTACATGAGAATTCTAACAAACCAAAACATTTTAAGGGAAAATTAATTTCCTAACATACTGTAAAATCTCTCCTAGTTATGAGAGGTCCATTACTTTTTTCTACTGAATTAAACATGCATTAATATTCATGGTTGTCAATATAGCAAATATTTTTTATATTTTATCATTTTTAACTTACAGTTCTACTATTAATATATTCTTCTTAGTAAGATTGCGTTCTTCAACATCTTGTTTCCTTGGTAAAAGTAACATGTTTTTAAATTATTTTCACATAAAGAAACAATGCGTAACCATAAAAAAGTGACTTCATTTTTCAATTCTCTTAGCAATGAAACAGGAATGAATCAGTGTCAACTCAAGAAGAAACTTCATCAATCTTTTTCTAGAAAAGTAAGTGTTTCACAAACTTTTGTTCATGCTGCTATGCACTATTTGAAATTGGTTATAGGAGGTTCTGAACTACAAGTGCAGATGAAAAGGAAGCTAAAAAAACATGATGGACCCCAAGAAAAAGATGTTGGTTAAGCAAAATAAAAATGACACACTTAAAAAAAATTCATACAGCCATTTCTGAAGTATTACATATATCCAGATAGAGGAAAAGAATAAGTAATCATCTAGACATATTTCCACTTCTGCAATGTAAGTTTAAATCTCATGCAAGTGGGAAGCAGTACAAGTAACTGACAAGACTCTGTGAACAGAAATGGTTGCTGCTTACTATAGCATCCTTATCTCTAATAAGGGAGCTTCCAAGACTTTTGCAATTAAACAAACAAACAAATCACATCAAGCACCAACAAACAAGTTTTTCCATCATAAAGCCAAAACCCATGGCAGAAAAGATATTCTCCCCCCCCAAAAAAAAGGGCAAAAAACACAAACAAAACCCCAAACAAGTAAACAAACAAACACAAAAAAATCCCAAACTTATGTTTCTTAGGCATTACTTGGGAGAAAAATCAGTAATGATCATGTCTGCATTCCAGAGATTTTATGGAAAAATAATTTATCTATGGAATAATAGCAAACAGTTATTGTTATTTAAGGATTGTTTCACTTATGGAGAATTTTCCTAGCTATTTTAAATAATAGGAATTATTCCATGTAGCATCATTGTGGCTATTCATGTACACACATTTGTAAAACAAACAAGAACACTCACAAATCCTACAATTTAAACAGACAATGAGAATGTACCCCCCCCACACTTTAGAGCTCCTTCCCTTTGGGAAATTAATGCTATACTGAGGTAGCTGAGGAACACAATTCATACTAAGCACACCATTAATATTTCCGCTATCAACAATATTATATTTGGCCATCAGGTCAGGACCTCACAATAAGACATTCCATAAATCAAGTAAGGAAATTATAGACAGATAGCATTTCTTAAAGCATAAAGTGTAGGTGTTGCTAAAAACAACTTTGTGGGGGCTCTTACAAAAACAATTGTAGCTTGAAGCCAATGAAGTAGATATAAGCAGAAAACTTACACAGACCAACAAACCAAAGTTTTGATTTAATGTTGCTTTTCAAAATAGGGAACCATTATTAAACATTTAGGGATTATTTCTAAAACATTTTAAAAATCAGATCAACAGCTGCTGCAAGATTCCATATTAACTATATTTTGTGCAATAAATTTGAAGTTACTGTGCACCTTATCAAGACAAGTGTCACAATACATAAAGCAGTTAAAGCACCCTTAGCAGATCATAATTTGTGTAGAATGGTACAGAATATTACATTTATTTCTAGATATTTCCTTAACTAAGAAAATTAAACTTGTAACAGTAAAATAAACCTTATGGTAGCCCATAAAATTACCTGTCTTCTAAACAAAGCATTTCTACTTCTATTTATATAAAACCTAGAACAGTCAGACAGGATAATCTACTCAAAACAAAAAATATAAAGGGCTTTCCTTAAAATGTACAGGAAGACATTTTGCCACACATCTTTGTACTGTTAATGCAAACACAGAAGTTTACTGTTCCTTTGAAATAGAGACAAAAATGGCAGACCTTTCCAGGATGATTCATTGCAGTTTGATGATTTGAACTGTGCAAAGGACATAATCTCATAATCAAAGTGCTACCCGTAAGTTAGTTCTTAGTGTGAATACCCTGAGGTGACAGTGTCTAATAATGGACTAAACTGAGGTCCACTTATCTTTTACGGCCAATACTGAGATCACCTACTTTCCCACCTCCTCAATATAAAAAACAAACAAACAAACAAAAAAACCCAAAAAACCAAGACACATTTTTAAAGCATGTGACAACGTTTTCTGTCAACTGGGTAGAAATTTAGTTTGGAGACAAGGAAAAAAGCTTTAGAGCAAAGAGCAGTTTATGAAAGTTTTTAAGCACCAAATTACCAGCAGTAGATGGTAAGATCCAAAAGTTGAGGCAGATTCAGAAATAACAATGCACTGCACTGGAAGAGAGCAAAAAACTTTTAACAAAGCAGGTTAAAAAAAATAAAATTGTGTGTATATATATAGTCTTTACGTATTGATCCCTAGACACCTTTACGATTTTGTGAACTAGAGAGAAATGTTAGGATTGTTTTGTTACCTGCAAGGAGATAAACATTTTCTTGAGGTTATACAGCATGTGAAGGATGCAATACTGTGCTTGTGAGAGGACTAGAAACACATCCAGAAAGCACAAGGCCAGCTTCCAGGAATAGACAGGCCCCCAGACACTTATGAGGGCTTTCCAGTCCACTGTAAAAGCAAGTACCTTAGGGCTGTGCTAGACCATTAGTCGAACTGGAGGTGACCATATACTAATCATTTATCTTCATGAAAGTAGAGAAATGAAGTTAATGCTGAAGCAGAGAGGAAGGACCCAGCATGGGTAGATTATCAGACTGGCCCCAACAGAACACCGCCTGGTAAATTGTGCCCTGTACCCAAGTGCACGGCTGGTTCTGCAATGCTGTTTCATCCAGCCCTACTTCCAGTGCAATTTACAAAATAGATGGTGAGAGGATTTGCAAAAAAGACATTAAGAATATAGTACAAGGTTATGGGAGAAAGCATTATGGGAGAAAACACCATGAACAGGCCACTAAGGGCAGGTCTTTGGAGTCAGATACGCCAATATGATGAAGCAAAACAAACCCCATTACCAGTTACATGTATGCGCACACAGGCGCATGCGACAAGCATTTGAGAACTTGCAATAGTAGATAATATTGCTGAGAATGTAAACACTTGGCATCTTCACTGCTCACCTTTAAGTGCTTTAGATGAAGAGTCATTTAAAATACAATGTGATAATTAAGAATGCATGGTCTCCGTGAAGAGACAAAGGGTTTTATTAACTCTTGATTTGAGCTTTACCACTTCTTTAATAAAGAGTAGCAATATCATGTGAAAGAAAGAAAATCTAAAATGATCTAAGCTGTTCCTGTTTTCAGGGGGGGACTGGACAAGCTGAGTTCCAGGTGCCTTCTAGCTTAAATTACTCTACAACTCTAGAAAATGGCACAAAATTCCAAAAACAATCTACCAAAGAAATCTCTCAAATAGAAGCAAACAGCACAACTGTTAATGATAACCACTGAATAATCTTATTCACTGATGAATATACATACACACATCACAATCAAGGAGCCTGATTTCCTTTAACTGGTACTTCAGACAGTTAAAAAAAATGGATTTTTATACTGCATTTCTTCTCCCGGCAAGGACCTACATAAAAGGCCTCATACTGAGAGTTTTAAAAGTTGGCTACCAGACTCCGAAAACTGACTCCATTTATTGATGACCTTTTAAATACCACCCCACCTACCACCCTGGAATAGGATTATTAAGTGTTCTTCCAGAAAGAGAAGCTCTTTTTCAAGTTAACTTACTACCTGATTAGCTGGTTCATTATTTCAACTCATTCAGAAGCACAGATCATTTTCAGACATTCAATTTTTAAAATATTAGGAACACAACAGAAGTGAACTAACCACAAAGGTTTATATATATTTGAATTTTCCAACTTGGCATGGATTTCAAAGAATTGTAGGAAAAAGAAATTCTAGAAATGTCATTGTTAATAATCCTTTTGGATCTCTATAATACCAAAAGCAAGAGGAAATGGAAAGAGAAATCCCTAAGTAGCATATATAATTGAAAGTATACTTATAAATGCATCACTCTAGGCCAGATTCATAAATACTTTCAGCCACTGTCTATTGTAATTCAAAACAACCTTCTAATGCCAATTTGCATCTCCTTGTAAAATTCTTTATAAAAAGAGCTCAAAAGAACTGGGTCCCCACCAAGAAATAAACCATATCACACAGCTCTTAGAACCTAATGCAATGGGAAAAAAATTAAATAAAATTAATATCTATTTGTGACACACTCAGTCTTTTGTGTGTATTTACTGATGACTATTCCTGTCTATACCACAATGAAGCATAAAAACCTGCAAACACCTTTCTAAACTGCTGTTGATTGCCCAGTGTAGAAAGAGTCTAAAAATGTCAACACAACAGTTTCTTCAGTTTGGCAGGTAAACTGAAGAGTTATAGTAAGGACAAGAAGAGAAAAGTTTTCTACCATAGTTTTATAAGTGCTTCAGGCTTAGTTAAATAAAGGATCTTTATGGGACAGTGTAGGCAATTGACTGATGAAGACAGAAGCATTTTACTTACTTCTTGGTTTATGAAACACTTGAATTGATTTCCTCCCTCCCCCATTAATTTAGATGGATTTTTGGTTTGGTTGGTTTTTCACGTGGAAAAAAATTTTGAAAAAACAAATTTGAAAACTGGTTTCCAAATTTTCAAAATTTATTTTTGGAAGAGAAACTCTGAAAAAGAATGTTTGTAGTGTAACACTGTGCATTGTTACTGAGCTTCAACATCTATACTGGTAGCCTAACGGGAAAATAATAACCTCAGGGCACCTAGAAGACAAATGTGCAGTACAGTAATTCCTGCATCTAACCATAGAGCTGCTGCTTAGACACATAGAAGCAGTCAAGCAAGTTTTGGGAGGTCTGTTACATGTCTAAAATTTTTAACTAGGGGAAAAAAGTACCCAAAATACCAGAATCTTGGGAAATACCAGTAGTTCCCAAGGGAAATGCCTCACTCTGAAAGCATCAAAAGCGAAGAGGTACTGACATTGCAACATTTCTGCTTGAATAACAGCATTCACTAAATTTCATTTGTATTCACTGTTTTAGTTCCCATTTCCCCTCTCACTCCTCCCCTGAATTGTTTCAAATAGTGAACTTATAATTTACTATTTTCTTATTATTTTCTTTCTAACTAGTTTAAACATATTTCACCCACTCTAGAATGCTTTCTTTTTGTAATGAAGGAAAGGAAGCAGCACTTGCTGGCAGTATGGAAGACATCTCCACATTGATGTGCCAGCCCTGGAAGGCAGGAAAAATACAAAGTCCTACACAGTTCAACAGAAAGATTCAGAAAGAAAATCCACATGTAAACCAACCAACCTGTAGCTGTCTACAAAGAACTGCTATTGGTATGTTGCATCAGGTCTTAAGCAAGTTGCTTGAGACTCCCATAAATCATGCACAAAGAAAGAAGATTCAAGGAACATGGATATCCCTGGTGGAAAGAGCTGTTCTGTTACTTAAAGGTTTGATAACTGCTGCTATTACGTGTGACTAAGACTGGGTGGAAGGATTGCTGACTTAGGTGCAGATTACTCTGCTGCTAAAGCATCCTGCGAGCAGCAGCGTCCAGTGGCCCTAACGATACATCGTAATGATTTGTCTGCAGCTCCCCATGTGCACACTGTGGGGACAATGTCCTATGCAAAGTACAGGAGATAACTGGGCAAGAGAGGTTGGAAATGCAAACCAAAGAAACACTTTTTTCTTATTGTGTTCCATCCCCAGCTTCCCCAATAACACCAAAGAACTGACGAATGACCAGTGCACACTTGGAAGTATTAACTGCCATTTGCACTTACATTTTTCCAGCTTAAATATTATAATCTGAAGTGAAACACTATTTGAAGACAGTCCTGAAAGTAGGAATATGTTTTGTATCCAAACATGCTCTGGTTCTCTTTTCCTGTCTTGGTCTGAGAAAGGCTCTTTAAAACCAACATAGTCTCCATACTGATTTTTTGACACACTTGATGCTTCCTAAAACCCCAGATTCAGAAGAACAGTTTTCTAATGTTGTGCACCATTTTTTCCTCCCTCATTTTTATACTTAAGAGCTTTGCATTTGAGTGCTAATGCGGCCATACAAGACGTAACAGTTTGCTTATTCAGATTAATGGCCATTTCCACACTGAACAAAGACCATCAGAAAGAAAGTGACTCAAGAAAAGATGCTCATCACAAGTAGCTGTAGAGCAAGTAGTAATGATAAAGCAGAAAAGAGATAATTTTTTCACCTACACATATGGAACACCAAATGAGACTGATCAATTGGTTGAAACAATCTATGACATGCAGAAAATAAAACAAACAAGTTATTAATAGCAACTATAAATCTCTCTTCCCCCCCCCCCCCCCCCACTTTCACCTTCATTTCTCACATTTCTGTCACATTATTGCCTGGGCCTCAGAAAGGAAGATTTTGTTAAATTTCCATAATTCAGCAGAATGGTTAGTCTCATAACCACAGCCTCAGAAGAGCACGTTGTTAAGTTCAAAGGGTCTCAGACTCAGCATATAGTTAAAGACACAAAAGCAACTTACATTTATGATTTCAAATGTCCCCAAGATGATGTGAGGCCATGCTGTCCTGACTGCTGCTACTGCAGAGTGGGCTAGAAGAATGTGAGATGGGTTTTGCTCTCCAGGATCTTCCAATTATCACCAGTTTCCCCTTAGAGATGTTAGATCAGATGATAAATTCCTGACTAAAAGAAATACCTCAATTTTCTGATCCCAGCCTGTGTTTGACTAAAACAAATTACAGAACAACCCTCCATCATCAAGTCAGGTCAGTGAGGAAGGTTACTGGGAGACCACCACCATAAGCACCACGGTCAAAACCCTATGTCCATGTTCTCTCCTTTGGTTGAGCTGAGCTTTCTGCCCCTTGCAGACAACCACATTTAATGGTGTGTGCAAGTGCAGGAGTGAGTTGAAGTAGGTTGCCATGGATCAACCCACAGCTTTCATCACAGCAGTGCCAGTCTTGGGTCACCTCAGAAAGTGTTGCCACTCCTCCTACTGTATGGTACATCCGTTGTGCCTGCCTCTGTGGCTGCTCTGCCCCTACTGAAGCAACAGCACCTTCTCAAGGAGAAAGGGACTGTAAGCCACAAGTCCCACTGAGGAGACCACAATGCCAGTGCCAGAATAAGTGTCTCCTCAGCACAAAAATCAAAGACTCAACAGAACATCATGAAAGCAAATCCGTTACAGCTTCTGCACCATCTTTTCCAAACATAATATGAAACAGCCAAGGGAGGATTGATCCAATTTTCCACAACCTCTTCTTGTGCAGACACACTAGTTTATGACAGAAAAATTTCTGCCTGTAACTAGACTTCTGATGATACCAGTCTTTAAAACTGTCCTTGCAGCTTAGCTGAAGGCATCCTTTTCACCCCTCAAGTGATTGCCTACCCATACTGACTGTAATTGGAGAAGTAACATTCATTAAGTTTGCCACCTTCATTGGGATTCATTTGAATAACAAGATTGAAAAGGTGAAAGCAGTACAAATTTATTCTCAGAGCCAAACGCTTGTTTCTGAGGACAAAGTTGCAGAGAAGAACAAAAGAACCAAAACCTGTTTTATAAGATGACAGAACCTTCCCTGAGCTGTCATTTGAAACTCCCTGAAGCACCTTTTCTGCTGTAAGGGGGAAAAAAAAAAAACAACAGGGCAGCTACATTCCCCTAGAGTTCTGCAGGCATCCCAGGGGCTGCTGCACCGAAGTCCTGCCAAGCAGAGCCTCCCAGCTTCCATTCTTGCATTTCTTCACAGCTTCCTCCATTTCTTTTGTTGTTGTTCTCATCTGCTTTCTTAACAAGCAACAAAATCCCTCTTGGCTTCATGTTCCTCAACAAGTGCAGCCATCATTTGCCAAGTTTTATCCCCAGAATACGAAAGCAAAGGAGTGAGGTCCCTCCTGTCCCTACAGCCCTTCTGATCACAGAGTTCCATCATGCTCTCTACTACATTTCTCCAAGCTTAGGTAGCTTCTGAGGTACTTGCAGGACCACCATGGTTTTTCATAAATAACAACCAACAAGGAATATTTTGTCACACACCTTAGAAAACTTTCAATTTTCAGCTTTCAACGCTTGCCACGGACCAACCACATTGCAGAATAAAAACATGGGAGACAGGTCTGACATGCTGAAACAGCCTTCCATCTATCCTGCTAAAGCACAATTCAGAGAATTTTGTACTTCTAGTATGGATTAACCTCCTCAGCACACCTCTCTCCCCACACACTGGAGTCAAGCACAGAGTTTTTTAGCTGAAAGTTGCTATAGAATAAAATGGAAAAGGAAAAAATTTCTGAAGTCTCAAAGTGGAAGTCAATCATCAGAAGACTTCAAGGTTTTTGAATGTGTGGGTGTTTCTGCAGGTACAGAGTGCTGCAGAATGTAGTATTTAATTATTATTATTTCTTAATAATTAATGCACCGAGACTATGATTCCATCCTCTTGGCATAAAAAGCACCAGTAAAAAAACTTAGTTTTTATTTCTATGCAGATTAAACTCTTTCATTACATAAGCTGCAGAAAGTTTTTAGAAATAAAATCTCCCAGAAGTCTCCTACTGTCAAGTTTCCTTACAACTAGGAAAGGAGAAATCAGAGGTTATTTGTGCAGCGAACCAAATGCCTTACCTGAAGGAGCATCAACCAAGACCCTGAGCATTCAAGACCTAATCAATCAAAACATTTGAACATTAATCCTAAAGCACATGGGAGAACCACTGAAGTAAAAGGACTACTCATATGTTACAAAACACACATTAACTAAAATATTTTGCTCAATCATCCATGATGGTCTCAGCAGTATTTATGACTAATAAACTCATTTGTCTAAGAAAAGTCCCTCTTCAGAGGACTGAATGTAAGGTCTAGACTTTAAATATGCTTAAGTTTTATTTTGCTTATAAAATAAAATAATTATTAAAATAACTTCAAATAATGTAAACATGAATAATCAAATATTAGTATTTTCAGACTGGTTTACTAACACATTTACACTGATTAACTATTCCCTTTTCCAAAAGCGCTCTGCATAAAGACATACTAATATAGAAAATTAGCCCAGTTTATTAAATTAATACATTTGTTACCATGATACAAAATTCTAAGTTCATTAAGAAAGAGCACTGAAAAGCAAGAGTATCTTTACTTTGGATAATCAAGGAACAGACTGAAAGTAATGGATTAATTTAATACAAAAATAAGTGTCTTAAATGCGTTAAACCAGATATTTTTGTAAAGTTAACTATTGAATACAGAGCTGGAGAGGCGTTTTTGTGTTTTGACAGAGAGCCATGCACAGTATCTGCAGAGTCAAATGTTTATTTGTCATACAAATGTTGAAACAAGTATAATCATTTTTAAATTAAATATCAGAACTGGAAATAATCATGCACACAAGCAATTTCTAGGCAACTGACATACTTGAAGTGTTATGCACCTTTGAGTTGTTTCAGAATGAAACCTAAATCGGTGTAAAACAGTATTAAGAATAAAATGCATCTATTAAGCCTTTCAACAATCTATGTCAAGTCTCCTCAGTTGCCAAAGAGAATTTTAAACAGTATGCCTGAAAAAAACAAAAAAAAACCCCAAAAAACCCCAAAAAAACCAAAACACCAAAATTAAGCTTTTCTCTTTGAGCCAAAACTCTCCTCTGTATATGCCTGAGACTCATACAGATATTTTGAAGAATTAGAAAATAAGGTCATACAGTCTTAAACTAAAAAAGGATTACATCAATAAAAGGTAAAAATGTGTGCCATTACTCTTGAGATAGAGGTCACTGATGCAAGTCATTCTACAGAAATCCAATAGACGGTCAACTTTGAAAAAAAAAAAAAAACAAACAAAAAAACACGAAAAACATGGCAAAACCTTGGAGTATTTTCCACAGCTAAAGAAGGAATATGAGACTTGAAAAGTCCACAGGATATATTGAATGTAGATGCAGTTCTGATCTGGAAAAAATACACTAAAAAGTATTATATTAAAACTATAGTAATGTATAAATTTAATAAACTTTGGATTATTTATTATGTTTTATTGATTAGCAGTTGATAATAAATTTCTTATTTAAAGACAAATATATATATATATTATCAGCCAGGTTTATGAGCATAAAAATTTACACTTTTTTCCAGAGTTGGATTTAGTATACTTTAATATTGAGTTAGTAAGTTCCTCAAAACAAGAGTGAACTTGTTCATGATCAGTCAATCACCAGATTTTTGCTTAAAACCTGGTTTTAGTCATTAAAGGTTCTTCTGATTCAGCTTTCAAATATTCATTGCCTGACTCATAGACCTGAGCTCGGAAAAACCTGGCTGACAGAATTTCAGTATTTTTGATAAAAACTTTAACATGCCACAAAATTCAGGTTTGTTCACTTATACAAAAAATGTTTCTGGACTAAGAGCCCACAGTGTGCATGAATAACTTTACTGAGATCATGAAACTGTGCTGGCTGTCTGGATGCTCACAAATGCAAAGGTATTATTTCTGCAAATGTCCAGCTTTAACCACTGCTGTATCCACATAATTTTATATTTATTCTTTGAAGAAATTGGCCTTTAAGCTTGATGCATGTCCAAAAACTTATTAAGCATTGAATTCCTTTGCCATCACTTCTATTTGTATGCACTAGCCTTACATAAAAATCTTGTTTCAGCAAAATTGGTTCCTATTTTGCTGAAATAAGTGTTTTTCCATACTTTAAAAGCAAATATCATATTTTTCAGTTCCCTCTCTTCTATCTTCTAAAAGCAAAGAACAGAGCAGAAGAGAATGTGGAAGAATTTGAAAAAAATAATGCAGAACTTTATCGTAAACAAAACTCAGTGCAAAGTATTGCCAGATATACAACCTCTTCATCAAAAGCCCTGTTTCCACGGTGACCAGCACATCCTCTGCTGGGTGGTTTTATTTTTTAAAAATCCTTCTCCTTAATGTCACCCATCCCCAAAATTAGGATGGAAAATAAGGTCAAAGACACGTGATTTCTTTTTTCCCTAGTACAGCATCTAAACAAAGTGGAGGACTTAGATGCCCACACAGCACCAATGTAATGCATGGTTCTTTTTATCTAAAGCTCACCTATCCACCACAGTTACTAGCAGCTATTCTACTTGGATGAAAATGTTCAGCAAAAAATTTTAAGCCATATGGATGACAGTGACAAGAGGTGAACCACTGCTTGAGTTCAACATGCTCCACCTATAAATTGTGTACAAACATAACCTAAAATTTAGGTGCTTGATCAGAGAAGAAGCATTCTAGTCCACTTGGTGAAATACTATGCTCCCAGCAATAGCCAGAGGTCATAATTTCTGCCACCTTTATCATTAAAAGTGATCCCTTCTTCCCTCACCATATAAATTGAATTATTGCATCCTCCTAGCCATGAAAGAAACTCCACTCTTACCAGATACAACTTAAAACAGAGTTGAGCTCAGGATTTCCTATATATACCAGCATAGCTGCTTTTTAATTTTGTTATTTCCTCTCAGTTTATACAGTTATTTCCCCACTTGCTACTCATGATATTGAATATAAACAAAGATTGAAAAGCATTGTGCCTCATCTCCTTACATAGGAGGAAATGCCTATCCTGGAGCAGCCAGATGCCTTGCTTCTCCCTGCAGTACCAGTTGCAACAAAACACACAATTCCCAGATTGTAACCAACTAAAATCACCACTAAACCGTAATCATTAAACGTTTATGTAGTATTCAACATTATGTGCTATAGACACAGTCTATTCCTCATTACAAATTGCATCCTCTATTCAGCTAGCCAGCACACTCAACATCTAATTCAAACCCACATCCTATTTTTAACAATGACTCATACTATTTCATCCTCACTCTCTTGTGGTCTCAGTTCAAGACTATTATATACCTCAAACCAGTAAACTATATAGCTACAAATTTTCACTGTTGTAGCTTCACTGCTCAAAATTTCTGTCTTTTATTTTAGTGTAACAAGGAGGTTTACTAATGCAGTTTCTAAACTATCAGCTATACTAATAACAGAAGAGATAATACTTGGTTTAATCTGCTAACCTGAAGATCATCCAGAGAGGTCCAATTTCTGCTCTGACTCAATAAACACTACCTTTGCAACCATGCAGAATAGTTGGATAATGGCTCCACCTTTCTGTTTCTTCCTCCCTCGCCTTCTATCCACAGAATGGCATAGTGTAATATCTGCCTAAGGAAATAAAAAACAGTAAGCTTGAGGTGCAGCATGTTCTTATCTTTATGCACAGAGCTGCAGTAACACTCTCCCTTCTCCCACAAATTTAGTCTCCAGTAATTTGTTTTCACTCTGCAATACTTTCATCTTAGAGGCCTGAGTTTTTCAAGGATGTCAATGACAGTGTTGTTGGCAAGGGAGTGAGAAGAACCCAGGGGAAGCACTTAAAAGAATAAGAAAGAAGCACGTAGGTATTTGTGCATGAGGTGTGTTTGCAGTTTTTAGTCCTGATGTGGAAAAGATGACTGGGCTTTGAGAACTCATCATTTGCAAAGCAGCAATTACTTCTGTAACCCCAGAGTGGCATCTGACGTGCATTATTTACTTTTTTTCTATGCAGGCAATAGAGAATAAGCACCCATTTCAGTGGTGTTTTGCAGCTTGATTTCCAGGACAGAAGGGGGAAAATCAGGTAGGAAACAACAGACAACAAAGCACAAACAGAGCAGCAAGATCAATTGCACAACAGTAAAATGAGGCTTGTTCTATAATCACAGGAATAACAAAGATAAGCATGTGGACTGACAGGAGGCAGCAGGGTGGTGGTTCCAAAATATGTGCAAACAAGTTGTAGTACATTTGAATGAGAGTTTTATCCTGGCTTCAATTACCTAGGGGTGCAACGCAAGTGGGTCTTTCCATTATTTCCAACAGAGTTTAAACAGAGTCCTGAATTTCAAGCTAAAATTCAAAATTAAGGAGACTCCTGCAACCTGGTAATAATAAATCTGTATGTCTGTAGACTTAAGAGTTACGGCCAAGTTTTTTTTGCTCTTCACAATAAACGCCGCCTGGTCTTCTCAATGATTGCTCAGATAAACACACCATGGAAATATTAAAAGCAATTCGAGCCAAGGACAAAGCAGCAGATAATCTAAGGGATATTAGATCAGGAAGTGACAAATAAGCCCCCTGCCTACCCATTATAGGAACAGAGGCTCACAGCTCGAAGCTGGGCACAGGCCAGCAATCTGGAGCATGGTGACCCACTCTCTCCTTGGCCCTATCAGCCAGTTCAGCAGTCTGCCATGGGCCCATGGATCTCCATTCTGACCAAGTGGGAGCTACAGGCAACACAATGGCATGCTGTCCTTATTGGTCTCAGTTTGAAACTTTGAGCTTCCTGAAGCCACAAGCTAAGCAAAACAGCTTGCCTGTGATCCAGGCGTGGAAACCACTTCTCTTGCAGCAGACAGTGAGAGGAAGAGGAGCTTCCTCCAGCTATCACATCCACAGAGCTGATCAGAAGCATGCCAAGGGCAGTCAGAAATACTTAGTTGGAAACTCCTCTTCCCTGGAAACTATAAACAAGGAATGCAAAATAGGTAGAAAAGGGAAAATTCACGATCTATACACAGAACAAATTGCTGGGCAGGAAAGAAAGAAAATAGGAAGAGATTTTCAGAGGTACACAATGAACAACTAGGGGATGACTAAAGAGGAAGAAGTACAAGGAAAAAATGAGCAAGATGAAGGAAATAAACTATGCAAAAGAGTAGACAGGATCACATTTTTTAAATTGGTAACTCCAAGTTTTTTTTTTTCTGGAAACTGATTATCCTTCCTTCAATGAGGAGAGTAATGGGATACAAAGCTTGGTTATCTTAACCTAGGCTTTAAAGACAGAAAGAATATAAATAAGGCCTTTACTGGAGCTACTGTCCATCACTCATTCCATTTTAATTATACAGGTGCCACACGCTGTCTCATTCTTGTACTCCAGCACTACATGTGAATGCTTCCCACCTGACATCTGAAACTCTTGAGATGCCCTTTCTCTTTCAAAGATCCAAAGCTTCATTATCCATGTGAAAAAGAAACAGCTCATTAAAAAACTGTTGGAAAACCATAAAGAAAACACATTACTTGGGTTCTTTTTTCTTTTCTTACTTACTCTCTTTAACATGACTATCAAAAGGAGATTAAAAAGTTCTTTTTATTTTTTTAATAGTTTTTCCTACTCAACAATGTATCAGTTACTTAGATACAACACTTCAAGGTTTAACTGTGCTACATCTCTATGGAGCAATAAAATAAAAAGCATTCTATTGTTACACAACTTTTTCTGAAAGTTGAGTTAGAAATGTCTTATTTTGATTCCATAAAGCTAACAAGAAGATAATAAATAATAACATTATGCTTATCTTTTATTAGACACTAGTATTTTGGTTATAAAACATGCAAGATAGGTATACAGGAAAAGGTATGCCATTGAACAGGAGAGTGAAACAGATGGCTGTGTTGCACAGCATCAGTAAATACCTATTAGATTTAAGGAGTGAATTAAACATTTCCTTTTTACATTAAGCCCTGAAGATTGTCTAGCACTAGAAGGCTGCAATTAGATGAATGCTATAGCAACATCCTTAGGTAAAAAGCAGTTCTTCAATTACTGACCCAAACTCCATCCTAGCCCTTTTCTGTATTAAGGGACTAGCATATAAAACCGAAACATTGCCTAAAGAAGAGTCTCCTTGAAATCTGACATTCAAAACAATTCTTATTGTCCCAGTTGACGTCAACAGACATTGCAGAAACGTATTCAAGAAAGAATAAGGCAATGAAGAAGAATGACAATTTATAAATCCAAATCTATGTTGGTCATGTGGCAATTTGAGGAAGAGACTGGGTATTACAGTCCCTCCTGAGTCGAAGTTCACATGAAGCACCGTACAATAAGCAAACAGTGATACCATCAGACTCCTTTTTAAATGTGTGTAATAATGTGCCAACCACAGATCAGCAAAAAGGGTAAATATCCACATCATAGGTAAAAAGAAATGCCAGACCCTGCACTTATTTTCAAAATTAGCAGAAAGAGAACACAGAGGAGTAAGTGCACTTCCAGCTCTAAAGATGCTCTCTAAACACAAGACTGAAGCACACTGATACAACACTGCAGGAGGCATGTGCTAGCATTGCCAGTGTTAAATCCCTTCAAACAACAGCACAGTAAGTGCTGGCTGGCATTTCTGAATACATTAGAACTGTAACTACTAGCTCATTGTGCTTAGGTTTCTCCTTCATAAGTGGTAAGAACTATTAGAAAAGCATATAAATTGATTTCCATGGCACAACTCTCAACTTAGAAATTAAAGCATGTACTTCATTGCTTTGCTGGATTAAAACCAGGCAGACAGTAGCTTCCAGGTTTGATTCTACAATAAGGTCAGAAGGCTATAGAAGTTTCACAATTTTTTTCCCCATCCTTTTAAACACAACATTTTCAGAACAGTTTGTGCACTTAATGCAAGCCAGAATTCTGAGTAAACAACATTACACATCTTTGGATCATAAAAGCAATTCTAGTGGTAGCCAGAAGCTTGAAACTGATTATGTACATGCATTTAGATGTTTGAAAGCGTAGATTTAATGGCACACTCTGTCCCAAGAGTCAGCAAGGACAAATATAGAATTGTAAAATTCTAATTTATCATACTTATTGAATGCAGTATGCTTTTTAGCCATTTCAGGTTTAAACTTAAATGCATTTAGTCTTTTATTCAGAGTAAAAATGCATGCACTGCATTTCAGGAGCAAAATATGATACACCACTGGAAGAAAGGCATTCTGTAACAATCCTCTTAATTTTGAAAAAATTAGTGAACAGTTGTTATTCACAATAGTGGAAGATTCTGCTGGACACTGAGTGACAGAATTGAGAAGGATAAATCTCTCCACAGCCACAATGATTAATGAACAGACACATGATGCTTTTCCTAGCAGATAGGACAGGACAGGGGGGAAGGCAGGCTGTTATCAGGGCAGTGAGTTAAGTTTATTCAGTTGTCAACTGGGTGTTGTTTCCTCAGCTTAGTTGACTTCAGAGTTCCAAGTAACATTTTTGCAAACAGTAATTTTCTTCTTTATAAATCTCACTAGGAACTCACTCTTACGTTTCTTCAGTTTATGGCTCTCTATCTCTATTCCAAGACTCTTAAGATGCTGTACAGAAAAAACCAACCCAACCCCCTACAATGGTCCCTGCCTCAATGCAAGTATAAAAAGAAAATAGGCAGAGAAGCACAAGCACTCAGCGACACTGTAGGCACTGCAGATTTCGTTCTTGGCAGTCAAAATGCGTGGAAATGCAAGTGAGGATTCTAATCAGAGATAAACCAGATGTGTTTTCTTTCTACTTCTCAATTTCATAATTTCATCAATACCTCTGTAGCTGAAAGCCAAACAAAAAGGGGGATACAACATCAGAAATAACCACCGCCTTTCTAATTCCCTTTTTTCTGCCTCGTTTTCCCACTTCCCCTCCAATAGGGCACTTTGTACCAAAAACCACTGCTTCACTACAAACTGTTTGCAGGTCATTATGCACCGAACTCCATGTCTGGTTACATCCAGGCCACTGCATGCTCTGCTGAATCTCTCCTTATGTTCTTGACTGCAGAAAGGAGTGTCAGCACCATCTTGTGGCTTTCACTTTTGTACTCAGTCCACGGGAGTTGGGCAGTTTATGAGGCCTCCATATTTAGCCTTGCAACTGGAACACAGACTCAAAGTGCAAAATGAGCAGTTGCATCTCTGGGATCACTGAGCACTTTCCTCAGACTCTGAAGGCTGCTAGTCAGGATAAATGAATGGATCAGATGGCTGTTCTTCAAATTCAGCTGTTTTCCCAAATCTTACAAACATTAGATTATTAAGCAAGAAGAAATTGAAACCCACTGCCTTGGTTTTTCTTTCTTTAAATGGCTTTTGTTTTGCTAGTTCAAACAAAGAAAATTTATTTTACTTTCCTCTCTGATACTGTTCTGGTAGTTTTTCTCTCCTTAAACTCTAGTACATCCCTAGCCTCTTTGAAAATAAGCGGTTTAGGTAAACAACTTCAATCTCTCCCAGTCTAGCAAATACTCCACCTGAGACATTCCAGGACTCCATTTGCTTTCTTCACAGCTGCAGCACACTTGCAGTTAGTAGCTGCATTTATCTTATTCTACCTCTGTCTTTATCTTTTGCTACCTCTGTTTCCAGCTGAGGACTCCCAGATTGCTGGAGGTGGGGGCTGAAATCTTGCTCTGCACAGTGGCAAAACCTTCACTACTGTATTTCATCACTATTACTTGATTCAGTTCCCAAAAGCCATCCATTTGTTCCTACCTGACATTCAGATTCTCCTTTGCAGTGATGATGTCTCCCACCTTAGACTCATCAACACATTTCATCAATTCACTCCTCCTTTCCAGGCAGAAGTCATCCATAAAAATATTAACCTTGTCACAAAGGATTTCTTTATATAGGTTTTTGTTATCATGTGATGTAAAACACAGCTTAATGAGGCAAGACAGCTCAGTTCGAAACCATGGAAGCTGCAGAATCAAAGAATCCATTCAAATATGCACTTAGAAGTTATGAAATATGTACAATTTTATTTTTGTTTATGTCAAATACAGCATTCACAGCATGTGGCAATACTTTGTAATATAGTAACAAAGGGAAAAATGTTGATGCTATGTTTGCACACACAAAGTAAAATGGAGAGGTCACAGGAATTTACGTTAATGGAAGAAGTGATACTGCAGCCAGACTTCCAACAGATTTGAGGAATTTGGAATACTCCTTCAGTTTTTCTTATGGTTGCAAGAGTTGTGTATTACAATCATAATACTATTTTTCTCCACAAGTGTGGGTTTCTGTCTAACTATAAGACAGGTGCAAATGCACCTCTGAGGTTGGTCCAGCTGATTTGAGTCCTCTACATTTTCCCTGTCTCTGCTGTGAGTACAAGTTCTCCTGAAATATTCTATTCCATACATTCACATACTGAGGACCAGGCACAGACCTAGGAAAGTATAGGACTACTTCATGTTTCAGTTGCTTTGCTGGCATTTTTTGGAAGACTCCATCTAAGTAAGGATGGAGTAAGGTCCCATAATAGTGAAGAAGGGCAAATAAAGTATTTCAGGTAATTTCAGTCCAGTCAACCAAACACTGATACTTGAAAAGAGATGATGACAAACTAGCAAGCAAGCAATAAATCAAGCTGTCTTTAAACACCTTGAAGAAAACAAGATGATAACAAAGAGTTGACATCTTTGTCAGGAACAATTCATGGCCAATCAATATAATTGCTTTCAAAACAGCTGACCTAGCAAACAAAGGGAAAACTCCTGTAATAACAAACAAGAAAAATACAGTCTAGATGAAGGTACACTAATTTCAGGTCAGAAGTAACTTAAAAAAATTATTTGGGTTATTGCTGAAAAATGGGAATACATTTCAAGATGACACAGGTCTTTTAATATTCAATACTATAATGAATTATGGTATTTTGTATTTCTTTAAAATTTGCAAAGGACACAAGCTTGACAGGTGTTACTTAGCTTCTGACTCATTTCTACCCAGTGCAAATCTATCCATCTACATCTAGCTGGTGTTTTCTAGGAAAGTCTTCCGGATATTCTGGAATATATTGTTCAATGTAATTAACAATAATGATCATAGGGAAAGAAAGTTAATCAACAGGAACTCATCAGGACTCAGATGAAAACTGATACGTAGTTCTGAAATAGTTATCAAAACACTGTTCCTCTCTGGTGCTCCCTCACAAGATTTACAGGTTAGGAAATCAGTACAGAATGACTCCTCGTGTTTTGCCTCATTCTAAACAGAAGCCTGACTTATTAGCCAGAGAAATACTCTCAAGAAAACATTATTTCAAATCACCAGTAACATCAGAAATTTAAGAACTGCCTTCCAAAATACATGAAATTGACAATTCTGATGTCAATTATACTTTCATATACAAGGGCAAAATTTAACACTGTTCGGTAAATTATGCAGTATTGCAGAACGCTGCAAAGCTTGAAAACACTAAATTGAGACTAAGGTTTTGAGTAGGATGCAAAGCACCCACTAACACCAACTATGTGCTGTAATTTTATATCTTTCACACTGTGTGTATGAATAGAGGTTTTCTGTGTCAGTATCTTACCTTCTGGCTCTGAACATTGAAATTCAGTTCAAACATTGCTCAGCACACCTTACTACAGTGGCCCAAACATGCCCTGCTCAGAAGGAAGCAGCCAGAATTCTCCCCACCATCGGGAATTTAAAAAGGAATAATTTTGAAGCTACAACATATGTATTATATGCATTATATACCAGAGGATTAGCATAGTTTGTTTTCTAAAGAATTTTTTATTAAAATGGTATAGAGAATTTAATGTAACTTCACAGAAGTGGAGCAGCACGGTAAGCCTGTGACTAGTACTCTTCTGTATTTTAAGTTCCTGTAAATGAGCTGATCAAGTAGTCTTGGACATAAATGAGCTTGGATATAACTTTGGGATTTACCCTACCTCATTAATCTATCTCTGAGTTACCTTCTGTCTTTTCAAAAAATTCTCCCTTTTCAGCTGACACTGTACTCTGGCCTGAGCTTCCACATCCAGCCATATGGAGTAGCTGCTGACACAACATGCTTCTACCTGTGTGCACCATAGAACACTTCACCCTGGTTACACGAAGTACCCTCCACTCTGCTGCAGGAGATAATTAGATTTAAAATAATCCTGTAGGTTGTAATTTTTTGACTGGATATAGAAATTAGGATATTAACTCATCAGGATGAAAACTGTACCTTCTTATAATAGAAGTTGTACTTTGAGTCAGGACTGCCTAACCCTGCTGAGAATGGACATTTACTTTTGTGCTGACCTGTCACCATACTGCTCTGCTGCTTTTCAGTATGGCATTGTCATAAATATCTCAGTGTGAACTCTTCAAAGACGATGTAGCTTCTTAAATTAGTGTGAAAATCAGGGCATTTGTATTTGGCTTGTTAATCTAATATCATAATGGCATCTTTGGTTATATTAATCTGTATTTTGGAACTAGGAAACTTTTCATCAGTGCTAACACCTCCTTATTAAGTTTTATTGCAGTTTTATTATATTACTACTATTTTAAATTAACATTTCTTCCCTTCTCCACAACATCACCTCTAGAGGCCAGGTGCCTGTGAACCTCACAAGTGCTCACTTGCCACCTGACTGTCCCAAAACAACTTCATAATTAAGACCAGAGGTGTCATTCTTCACGTGGAGAAAATACTGAGTGTCTCACAGCAGTACAGCCTTACTACCAGTAAAATAGATGGTAATATAAACCATGATGCAAATTAAGCTTCCAGAATATAGTCATAGAGTTCATAGAATGAACACTGCATTGAAGCAGGATATGCAGATTTACATAGCTCTTAATTGGAAGCAAAAAAAAAAAAAGTCACAGCACTTAACCTCGCTTGAATTGTTCAGTATTTGCCCTAACACTCTTGTTTTGCAAATGTCACCTTCAAACCAGGCACTAGGATAGATACTTGAAGTGCCTGGGATTTTCAGCTGCCATGAGTATCCAGTCAGGTTCAGAGATTTATATTAGAAAGTTCTGGGGAAGGAGGAATCCAGTTTTGATTGGATTTCAGCACCACAGCATAGTTTCAAGCCCATTATTTTTTGGTAACATGCAGTAATGTCTACAGCAGTTACACTAAACTACATTAAAGTACCAAAATATTTACAATGAAAAAAAACCAGCATATATAGAACAATAATACACTTATTTGATTATAATTTTTACTATAGATTATATTCAGGCACTGTTGTCAGCAATTATTACAATTTTAAGAACTAGGTCAGCACTCAGTGTTTAGACCAGCCCTTTTCCAGCATTACCCATTTTAGTACTGGATCCACTAATACCCCACTCTCCATATATGCCATCCTGTACCAGGAACATAGGCAGAACCTTTCCGATTCCTCCCACTTTGCAAAACCAATAGGCAGCAGGAGTTAAAATGTTTTTTGCAGCATCTCATTTAGGAAGCATGTAGGTGAGAGTCTCATTTTCCTACCTGAAAATTTCACTGAGCTCCTTACCCACTTCCTATCATCATGAACTCTGAGACAAATGGGATCAGACTGTGGGTTAAGCAGTTTGTTCTAACAGCACAACTCTTCATCAGCCACCACCTTTCCTGTAGGCCCTGAGAGCCCTCCAAACTTCAAGGTATGGAAGAATGTCACCAATGATCAACACTGCTGATGCCTCTGATAGCTTCTGATAGAGGTAAGCCTTTTAACTGGGTGGGAGCACAAGTGTATTCCCATGGATGTAACTGGATGCTTCTTGTACACCCCATTTTGTGATTAGCCACGAGCAAGTACCATTTTGTATACATGACAGATATATCCGGGTATCATCCATTAAGCAAAGTTTTATGACAGGTACAGAAGATACTGTCCTCAAATGTCTCCGTGTGCCACCATGGATCCACCCTCATCAGTTGGTCTACCAGTTTTAAAGCAAACATACAGTAATTGTATTATTATTATTGCTGAGAACACAATCTTTATTTCTGATTTTTTTTAAACCATGTGGACAGTTGTTAGACTAAGGATCACTTGGCATAATGATAAACCCTTCTGTGATGTTTCTGTGGTCTGATCCTTTTTTAGAAGTCAAAGCAGCCTGGCAGCAGAAACAGCTATTTAAGCTGACCATGAAAACTGCTAATCAAACTAATCTCAGACATGTAAAAAATAAATAATGACTTACCTGTAGAGTCTTGACTCAAAGTTTCTTGACTACTACTGTTGTAAGAAGGCACCGGAGTGATAGAAAGTGATGCTGGACAGGAAAATGGATATGAAAACTCATTTTGTGTGGCAAAGCATTGACATACAGGAGCACAGGCATCTTCAGAGAGAGAGAGAGGGAGAGGAGTGTTCCCATACACACACAGGTTTTTCCAACGAAGCAGTCCTATTGCAAGAGGGCCAACAGCATCAGAACCTGACAAAAAAAAAATCCCAAACAAACCAGGAGTTAAACCCTGCATCCTGATACTGTAGCAGTTCATAATAAGAAAGCTCTAACAAGGTAATATTAATTCCTGTTTTGATCATTAAGCTAGCCTGTCCCTTGGAAAAGAATGCCATATTTTATTTTGGTCCACTGTAAGCAACATTTTTAAATGATTGTGTAATGCTGAAAGTACACTTTCAGTACACATTCTTCTTGTACTGAACAATATAACATTTAACATTAAATAAGCCATCATAATTTCACTGTGAAATTGGTTGTGGTCTTGCTTATACCCGGATTTCTGCAGGAACTCACTCATGTGTTACATTCTGAAGGTTTCTTGGTGCAACTGGAAAAATTAGTGTTGATTTTTTTTAATCAACAACTTGCTGCCATTGTTCTGACTCCTACAAAGTTCAGGCCTCAGTAGAAATTAGGAAGTGGAGAGTACAGCTGCTCCATTGTCACGATATACTTTACTGTTCTACTAGAGTCTTCAACAATTCTTTTATCCATCAACCAATAGTTTGGAATTTCTTGTAACACATTTTCTTTAAATACTCTATATTTTGCATTCTTTAAATTCACTTTCTCAAAACTCATTTCATCTTACTGAAAGCTCCACTGTGCATAACCTTGTAACACAAAATAATAGGGCTTATTATGACACTGTACCACATGACTGTGGGTGAAAAATACCCTGCAGAGATTGTTCTGCTGTACATATTACCTCCACCTTAAATTACAAAAGAAGGAAAAAAAGATAACAACCTTGGAGTATTGATTACCTATAACTACAAAATATCTCTCTCCTACAAGTCATTTCCTCCTTTTTAACTCTCATCTTTCTTACGCTTGCAAGACCAGGAGCATCTGAATACAAAATGTCCTATCCACAAAACAGGACCCTCAAATGCAGACAAATCCAATCTGTGATGGTCTAACTAATGCCCTCAGGCAATCATGGCAACATTCACATGAGACTACAAGTGCATCAAGCAAACACTGAAATAAGACTAAACTCAGACTTCAGGCATGCTCAAGTAATGAATTCTGCAGAAAACAAAGTATGTAACAGTACAGTTTGCCTGAATTGAACTGGTGGCTCATAATTTCTGCAAGAGCAATATGAGTGGTAGTTGTCTATATGTAGATCAGTTAAATGGGGGAAAAAAGAACAGAAAGTTTCCATCATATGTCTCAGAAGATGAGCCTCTAGGAGTTAGGAAATAAGCCTCTTTAAATAAGTGTGTGTGCCCCAAGAGCTATTTGAGTTACCCACTAGATAGAAAACCATACATCAAGGACTTTCATGTGTTCCCACTCCAGAGAAAGAGCTCTGTGGCACTGCAGAAAATTCAGTGAACTGCTGTAAAATAATGCTCAATGCTAGCCAGTATTGCTGTACACAACATGGTTAACAACAAGATCCTATCCTCCCTCTTTTCATCCTTTTCATACAAAACTTTGGCTCATGGGGTTTTTTTGAGACATAAAATTGATGGATTTTCTAATGAGCTAGCTGCCAATTTACATTATATTGCTCTTGCAAACATTCAACACATTTGATCCCACCAATAAAGCTGACTGTGGAGCTAATAACATGTAACTTCACCTCACTATACCTAAATGGATACAAGTTTTACTCATCATTCCCAGTTGTAATATGGGTTTATTTGTATACAGACACCCACTAACTAAAGACTGTAGTCATTCCATGGTGCCTAACTGCTTTATCATGAATGCTCAGGAAAAATGGGAGCATTAAAGTGTACCTGCATGTATAAGATAGGAAATTTATGGCTCTTTTTAACTGCCAATATATCCATGGGGGGGGGCGGGGGGGAGGGGAGAGGGAAATCAATAAGCACTTTATGCTCAGATTTTTTAAATAAGCTTGTAGTCACTCCTTATTCTTGTATAATTTCTTGTATACATCGATTTTCACTCAGAGTCATTCCATGAACACATTTAAAAGTACATGGAATTGACAATTTCTGAGGAAAAAAACAACCAACCAAGAAACAACACACATACATTACATCCAACAGACTATTAGGCATTTTATTTATCTGTTCACAATTACAAGGCCTTTTTGCCTATACTAAAACCATCAGGTAAATTTTCTTTTACACAAGAAAACACATGCTACAGTTGTTAGTATATAATGTACTGACTCGGATACTCAAAAACTAAACTAGAATATAAAATGTTCATAAATAGAACTATGAAGAACTCTTGAATGAAGACAAGATTTGTAAGTTTTTGACTTTGTTTTTAATGTGACTCACTAGTCACATCGGTTCACAACAGTGTTCACCATAACCACTTAATGTTGCTACAAGAAATGTCTAACTAAAATAACCCATATAGAAATTCATATGTATCAGTGATAAGTAGAAGTGTACCTAGATATGAAAATATATGTATACACACACATCCACGAAAGAACAAAATTGTATGTATGAGAAATGCAGTAGTTTTAAATTCTCAAATTGCAAAGCCATACAGTTTTGTTTGCAGAATGCTTTTTGTATTTTTTAAGGGGGAAGAAAGGTTCCTGAAGATTTTTCACTACCAGAAAAAAAAAAACCAAAACAAAAAAAAAAACAAAAATTAAAAA
>VXAU01005006.1:732347-742570 GCA_013399695.1 Formicarius rufipectus | reverse complement strand
AAAACAAAAATTAAAAAAAAAAAAAAAAAAGAAAAAGCCACTTGAAAAAGTTGTCAAAGTCATGTCTTTCAAGGTAAATACAACACCACAGATCAGTACAGACAGATGCACTTGACTGCACAGTCCATGCACAGGTTTCTGCCTACTTTACCAACTGGCAGCAAACCAGCAGCTGAAACAGAAGACTGAAAAAGAAACTTCTGCAGCAATTACGTATCTTTTAAGTTGTGTCAAAGGTTTCAAAATTATAACAGCAAAGGAAAGCAGTACCTTGTTCTCAACACAACATTAAGTCAGCAAAGAGGGTTACCTGAGATGTGCTGAGGGAGGCTATTCAGCAGCCTCATAGAATTTGCAGTTGGAAACACGGGGACACCTACAAATTCACAGACAGTATTCCTGCTGCAAGCTTAATGCTATTTGCAAGTGTATAGATATAGCCTTGCAGAAAAACAAGCACTTGCACCCTTTATTAACAATATAGAAATTAAACTGTATATCCTGGAGTCACTTCCCTCAGTGAGGAGGACTCAAAGGGGGCTTGATAGCCCCTCAGAGCTTTGCAGACGCCATGCCCAAGAAGTAAAACATAAAGCTTGAAAATGGATACAAACCTGGCTACTCGGCTCCCTCAGGTTTTCCTATCAAACAATCACTTTTTCTGCACTTGCTTGATTGTTAGATATGTTTCCCTTTCTCTTTGCAGTTTTCTCTGAAGTGTTTGATTTCCATCTCAGAGTTTTTTTTTCCCCTGCTGGATTTCTCCCAGGCTTGTTCCCTCACAGACACCACCAGGCTCAAAAATTCTCCCTGAAAACCTAACATGTTGTATATCTTCCTCAAGCAGTACTGAATTGTTTTTCAACACCGAAAAACAATCCTCTAATGTTCCTCTTACCTCACAAATGCATTAATACTGTATAGCAACCACATAACTCAGTAAACTCCTGCCTGTGCCTCATACCATAATAAGCCAAAACTAAGCAAGATAAAAAAAAAAAAAAAAAAAAAAGAAGACAGACATAGTCGGCACATTCGCCCTACCTGGGCTCCAGGTTGAGTTCACCACAGAGTGACAGCAGACTGTCTGTCGTACTTGCAGAGCTCTCCTTTTCGCTGGTGTCGTGCAATCCCCCATACTGATGCGCTGCTTCTCGCTGCTGTCCAGCCAGTCTGTCACCTGTGTTCCTCCTGCAGCCCGTGTGCCACATGCCGGACACAGGTTGTAAGAGCAGTCTTGCTATTTAAGGCGCTTTTTTTTTGCCTTTCTCCCTCCCCCCCCACCCCTCGCCACCTATCTTCGTTTCTCCCACTTCTCCAGCTAATCCTGATCTTCACAATCAGGCACACGTTTCTCCTCCTGCAGCTGAGGCGGAGTAGGAGCTGCTATCCCTGCACGTGGTGCTGCTCCAGCCAGGATGTTTCACAGAGATCTGAACGCCCTCAGGGAGGGTGGCACAGAAAAAAGCAGCAGCATGCATGGAACGATATGTAAAGACACACATAGATTTATTCACCTAATTCCTTCTCGCTACAAACCCCTCTCTGAGCCATGGTGGTAATGGATAACTAGACACAGGTGCCCCACTTAGAGACACGAAGTTGCTGCAGGATGGGCCAAAAGTGTCTGCACAATAAGAACTGTTCATATGGGGAGAAGCCCCTCACATAGAACACTTTATAACAAAACCACACTGAGTGCAGGAGACTTGGGTAACAAGTTTCACTGCTCCATTTCCACCCAAGATGCTATCCCACCTCACCTGCCTCTGGAGCAGGAGGCAGAAAGCCCAGCAGGTTATCTGGGGCTGATGTTTAGTGAAGGTAAGGACCCAGGCAGCTCCTCTCACTGATGCCACAGGCAGAAGACCATGTCCACCTGAGCTGCACACACTGATGCTTTCCTCCAAAACCGTAAGCACAGCTGTGGGTGCCCAGCTTGCAACTTTCTCATATCTCCTAAAACCCATTCCCAGACAATCCCACGGAACTGCTGTAACAGACTGGCCTTCTGAAAGGCCTTAACATGCTGGAGAGGGTCTGCTACTCCGGGTCACGGTGGAACAGGCAAAGCAAGACACTCCTTGTCCCTGGGGTAAAACTCCCCCACTTGTAGTAACTGCTCTGTTTTTGACCCAGGAGGCTGATTAAAAGCTCTGGAGGGCAGAAGAGAGACAGGACCAAGCCTGACATCAGAACTTGCCTTGCCACTTTCTCAGCTTTCTGACCTGAAATACTACCTAGCACTACATGCTCTGAAAGTGGTTCTCTGCATTCTCTGACCCTTCTAAACGGTTAAAGGATTGAGACATCTCATTCCTAAACCTATTTCCTTCTTCGAAATAATTTGTTTTGAATAACCCTTCGCATTTCTTTCAACTGAAAATGTACATTTTGGGAATAGATGAAATACAGCTAACATGCCAACAAAATTCACAAAAGCAGACCAAGAGTACCAGTTTTGAAATTAAAAACAAACAAACAAACCAACCAAAACTCGTAAGACTACATAAGCATTTTTTAGTCTTGCATATTTCTGGCAGGTTTATAGATATATTTAGCCAAAAGAGATGACAATAATTACTTTCAAGAAATTCTGTTCAAGATAAGCAAATCTGACATTCGCACACAGCATAAAACTGAAAGTGCATCTGCAGGATTTTTTCAAAGTTTGGGTTAAGCAGGAAAACAGCTTATAGCTTTTTACTGTCTTTGTGTGTCCCAATTCAAGCTTTTTAGCATAGAATTTCCTTGTCCAGCTTTCAAATACTGGACTTAGCTGGTAGACTGGCTAACACCTAACCAACTACAAAGAACATGTCATATTAGCAAGGATTTGACATGACTAAATTATTTTCCATCTTAGCAATCACTCTATCCTTTCCCCTTTGTGGAAAGGAAATTACCTTTTAGCTGTTTCTCATTTGGAGATAAGCTCTCAAGAGTGAGTCAGATTTCCCATGGCCATTATTAATTCACAACTAAAGAACTGAAATTTATATGAATCTTTGGTAGAAAACATACACAGCAGTTTACATTTCCTCTAATGACTGAAGTCCCATTTAGGTATATACCTAAGAAATAAAGAAAATTATTACTGTGTCTACATAAAAGTGTTATGTGCAATGTGTACTCACATTGCACCTGCTGACACATGAGCAATGTCCTTTGGTTCATGTCAGGACTACACGTGCACATCCAAAGACAGAGTTTTGCATCCAAACACAGCAGATCATATGTTGTACAGTAGAAGTGCATATTCTCACTGCCTAGCTTCACTTAGCTGCATTAGGTATACAATCTTCTAAGTTTCACTAATAAGTGAAGAGAGAAAGGATCAACTGGAGTAATTTGTACTAAGACAAAAACTTTGATCTGTGAATCATTCTCCATAAAAGCTTTAATCTGTCCCTGTTAAGTACAGATACAGCACAAGGGAAGTAGCTACCTAATTTAGCTGAGTTACTCAGTTTACTGAAGAAAGTGTAAACAATGTACCCATTTTTTCATTCAGTCTCCTTCCATTTTTTTCTGTATTCAATTAGCACTTAAGATTTTATTCTAGAGATGTAATTCCTCAAGCGCATTTTCCAACTCTGCAGAAAAGAACAGTACCACCCTCTACCACCACAGCTTGTCCTCTGCACAAGGGATGCGTTAAAATTAGGACAGACTCCAAATCACGGGCAGAGGATGGAGATCACACTGCCTCTATACAGCTCAAGGCAAAAATAATGAGGTATTAAGGACAAGGTGTGGTTTCCACAGATCTCGTTGCAGACCAGTGGGCAGAACTCCTGGCAGAGCCAGAACAGCCAAAAGGTTCAAAAACTGCAAAAGAGTTCCTTCTCTTCTTACCTTAGGATTTTGAGACTGCTTCCTGTGGAAGGAGAGTGTAAATAGCAGTTTTGGAACTCTCTAAAAGAAGATACCAAGGAAAACTTTTGCTCTGCTTACGCACAGAAGGATCTGTGTCAGTAACAAAAGCCTTGTTCTTTGGCTGATCACCTCAGACTGATTATCTGTCAGATAAGTTCAACTTGATTGAGAGCCCTTGCTTAGCTTTTCCATGTTAGTGCAAAAAAACAGACTGGTTTGGATGTCCATATCATCAGTAGCGTGGTTTACAGGATGGATTTATTTTTTTTTCTCTCTCGTGCATGTTCTTAATGTGGCATATGTTTGCCAGGTGCATCCTATTAATGCCAAGGCACAGAAGGTCTGACTCTAGCAGAAAGTATTCAGAGTCTGGAACCTAGATGACTCAAGATGAGAATTAGTTGTTCTCTTTCCCAGTAGCAGGTTATAAATGTTTCAGGTATTTCTATTAATTTTTAAAATATATATACTGGTAAAACTTACTGGCATTTTAATGATAAGACAAGTAGTTCAAGAAGAGACTGGCTTGCTGTGTTCCACAACCTATACAGCAAAAAAATCTTCCAATGCTTTGACATCAAACAGTACCAAAATGCACAAGCTTAACAGCTTCTCATCAGTAACTGTGATATTCTAGCTGAATAAAAGTTAAGTAAATCCTAAAAGCCTTACTTTGGAAGTGAGAAACACTTTTGTTCTTACGGAAAATAAATTTTTTATGGAAGTGTGAAACAAAAGATTAGACTTCACAGCAGCACAAAATTCACTCAGTTCTCTCTATTTAACTAAGTTTTCATAGCTAGACAAAGGAGAACTGTGTTGAGAAAACAGCCTTGTTGCAAGTGCTGACAAATGGATAACACAGAGTTCGCTATAGACCTTGACAAAAAATAATTGAGAACATCAATCACATTCCATTCGAAAAATTTCACTGTGTATTTCACAAGTTACAAATGTGTCTTTCTAATTCAAGCATTCAGTAAACAGGAGTGTAGAGTTAGATGCAGTGCCTGAAATATATAACCTAACATCATCATCCACTGAACAGGTCATGTCCCATGAGCCCTGGCACCACTGGTCTCACCTTTGCCTGAAAGTCTGTGCTCACAGAGACACAGAAGGGCTTTGTGTGAGGCTTCCTCCTAGAACATACAAGAGATTTAAGTACAAATGAATCCTTTAAAGAGAGTTCTCTTTTCTCTGGAAGCCAAACAGACTGAATAAAACCTTCCCATTGCTCAGAGTAGAACAGGTCCTCTGCTCAGCTCAGCAGTCTTTACCAGTTTCCTGTCTTGCACAGGCTCCACACAGACCTTTACAAGCTCCTAAGAGTCTCTGTAGCCTCCAAAGGCCCAGAAGGTCCACAGTTGCAGACCCTGACATTTGAATGAGCAGCAGTCTTGCTCCTCTGCAAGGGGAGAGTCATCTGAATGTAGTAGACCCCGTAAGGTATCAGCCCAGTTTGTCAGACTAAAATGAACAATTTGATAGGTCACAAATGGTGCACCTTGGGATTTTTGTCACTGCGTCATTACGTAGTCTTACTGGAAATTTCAGACATTTGAATGATTTCTCTGCTTTTCTGACCCCTCTCCTGACCTCAGCACATACCCACACACAGATTTCTAATGTTTATACTTCCTTCTCAAAACATTTATTTTTGTCCTGTTATTTCATCTTTTAGCCCTAAATTACTGAGACCTAGGCAGTTATCATTGTTTAAAAGAAAATAAAAATTGAAGGATTGTTTTCTAATTCTTGTTATAAGATTATGAGCAAAAGAACGCGTACATAAAGTAGCTGCTTTCAGTTTAACAAACTTCATCTGTTATTACCAATTGCACCTGTTGAACTCAACAGCAAGCAGTAGGTTTTCACTCCATTTTATGAGATTGTTCATTAAGGTAAATTTTTGCACCTTCTTGAGCTTGAACTTAGTTTTAGGCATGTAAGGATGCCATTGGCTGAGCACAGCTGCAGAATTCCTGGTGTAGAAATAGAGCATGAATACAGAGCGTCTGAGCCTTGCTTCAAAACAGCCTATCAAAGCCTACCACTACATACCCACCTCAGATTAAAACACTGGGTTGACCTTGCATCGAGAGACATTGTTACATCTCATGTTTGTCTCACACTTTATGAACTGCAGAAACCTGTGAAAACTCAGGCAGTGTAACAGCACATGCCCTTGAATTTTTATTAGCCTGTATATGCAGAATCAGATTTTACAGAGAGTAGTACTTTTTCAGCTAAAACCAAAAGCTTTACTGTCACAATAACAATTAATTTGATTTTACACACACTAAATTTTCCAAAACACAGGTTTCTACTTTGTTTTTAAAAACACCTATGTGTTAGCTGTGTGTCAAATGAAATGCAAGCTAAGACAAGCACTACCACAATCCATTACCTAACAGAACATTAGGTGAGGAGAATTTCCAAAGAAGAGTATTCCCAGAGAAGTAAAAAGCTGAGCTGAGAACAGGAATGAGCTCATCTGCAAACGTGGCTTTACAGAAATCTTACTTAGTCATCCAGCACCCCTAAGGCAACATCCTCTTATCCGGCTCACTGGCAGTCACATAGTCACCAGGTTGTTCTTGGTCAAAATCTCTTTGTTTAGCTTTTTAGAAATAGATACAGCTTTTTAATCTTTTAATTGTGACAATGTTGTCTGTACCAGAGAGCAGAGCAAAGTACGTGGCTGAGGTGGTTGTAGGCTGTGACTGGTGTTCTGGCGGTGAAGAGGGACACAGCAAGGTCTGAATGATGTTGTTATAGAATTTCAACAAAGCTTTTTGAGACCATAGGTATGACTTTGTGACTGAGTAGTTTAATTGTTGTATCCAGTTACTCTTGTTTAATTATTTGCTTTCTTTCACCTTTGACATAGGGACTGTACTGTTCCCTTATAGTTCCAAACCCATCTGAGTAACTCGAACTCTGTCTGAATTGAGCTTAATATTTCACAAACACAAACACCTACTTTTGCTCAATTTGAACAGGAACATTTGTGGCAGTAACATATGGAGTAGAACAGCTAAGTTGGAATGGACCTACACCAATCATCTAGTCCAATGATATTTCCAGTGTGATCCAGAGCTTACGGAACAGAAACACTTCAGGTTTTGTTCTACAGAGCAACATACAAAACTGTCAAATAATACTGGAGTCCAACATTATAAATTTAGGAGGTAACAAAACTAAATTGGCCAGAATTGCTTGTTACTCCTTCAGATGCCTTACACGCATTTAAGACGAGATGAGTTATAACTTCCTGAAGACTGGCTCTGTTTCCTTGGGACTGAAGGATGGAGATGAACACACTAAGGTAGTACAGGAAAGCTGGATGATCTTCTCTTCTCTTGCTTCAGGCAAAAAATTTCTGTCTCGAGAAACAAGATTTATATGTTCTTTTCTTTTTTTTCTTTCTCCCTCCCTACATGATACCAGACAAATGAGGTAAGCCCACCCTTTCACAAGGGTCTACTTTAATTTCTCATCTTGTCTGACTTAAGATCATTAGTCAAATTTGCAATGCTGTTAAGTACTCCCAGCTGTAAGTAAAGTCACTTGAAATTTTCAAGTCCTGTATCACACTAACTACTTTGAACAGTGAAGTGTAAGTCAATTCAAGTTAATTAACCCAATGAGTTTAATCTCAGTGATTTTCAGGCTTGACTTCCTGCCAGTTTAAGGAGATAAGTTTGTTTGACTTTATACCTGAAGAAACACTCAGTTGCTGGTGATGAGATCCTGGAAATACTCATGAAAATGAATCAGTCCCTAGCACATGGTAGAAAATAAGGCAGGGGGACACACACTGCAGTACAGTGAGAATCCCTAATACTGAACAACTGCTTGTGCAATCAGAGCTGTCACTTCCACAGGCTGAGTGAAACAGCATCCTGATGAAACTATGATTTATAGTGGAAGTGTATGTCAAAATTATAGAATCAAAGAATGGTTTTGGTTAGAAGGGTTCTTGGAGATCATCTCATTCCAATGCCCGTGTTACAAGTAGGGACATTTTCCACTAGATCAGGTTGCTCCAAGCCCCATCCAACCTGGCCTTGAACACTTGCAGGGATGGGGCATCCACAGCTTCTCTGGGCAATCTGCTCCGGTGGCTCACCACCCTCATAGTCAAGATTTTTTTTTTTGTAATATCTAATCTAAACCTACTCTTTCATTTTGTCCTAACACTACATGCCCCAGTTAAATGTCACTGTTCAGCCTTCCTGAAGGGCCTCTTTAGATACTGGAATGCTGCTATAAGGTCTCCCCAGAGCCTTCTCTTCTCTGACCTGAACAACCTCAACCCTCTCAGCCTGTCTCCACAGGAGAGCTGCTCTAGCCCCACTTATCATCTCTGTGACCCTCCTCTGGACTCATTCCAACTGGTCTATGTCCTTCCTATGCTGAGGCCCAAGAACTGAACACAGTACTCCAGGTATTTCACGCATACTAGGGAAAGAGTTGCAGTTACTATGTGAATGTTTGACTTTATGGTCCTAACATGTGAGTTTTACATTGCAATGTAAATGGCTTAAGGACACAAGTCTTTGAAGAAGCCCGTGGGGTTTTAAGCAGGAAAACACAAAGAAACTTCCCAATATTTTTCTTTAAACAATCAAACCCATCAATAATCTAGCACAGACATTCCTACGGTCATTTTCACGTAGATCATCAAAAATGCTTCTTCATGTCTATATTTGTAAACAATTTGACATAACTAAATATCCTATACCACTAACGTTGTTTTAAAATCCAGGATATACACCTGTGTAGTCACAAAAATCTCCCAAATCCAATGTATTATACTGGAGCTTAATTCCAGAACTATAGACTCAGAGCATGCTTGATTTTTAAATAAACTAATTCTGCTGCTCTGCTTTTTGGATGCAGCAATAAATAACATCAAGGTACCGCAAGGGTCAATGCTGCAGTGTGTACCCAATAAAAGTAATTTATTATGGTTTTGTTTCACAGGTGTCTATAGAGTATTGTATTCAGCAAAAAGAGAAACAAAAAAAAAAACCTGTGAAGAAGCATACTGTTCATCACAATGACACACCACGGTAATTATTTCTGTTCTTCTGGGATTATAAGTTCCACTACAAGCACCTTTTGTTACAGCAGCCGTGCTTCAAAAAAGGAAATAATAATAATGCTTCTATAAAAGATCAGCAAATTATAAGATTCTGAGCCTCAATTTCAACAATTACTTTTATTTTCAAATGCAAGACAGGTAAAGCATATGCTTTCACACTGTAAAAATGCATGTAACTGACCTTATGGTTTTTATGAGGTGCCATGTGTAAGTACTTTGACAAACACTAATGTATTTTACTTTTCCTGTGTGAATATCCAAACATGGTCTTTTTTTGAGGAAGCATTCAAGTCTGGCTTTGTTTAATAGGACCTCAGCTTTGCACAGTACTTTCTGACTCAGCACTAAAGACCAGTTTCATATGAAAGTTCTATGCTGCTATCCTACCTCCTAATAACTCTTAGCACTCTTATCTGTCAATATTTTCTGCCTAGCTACATTCCTTGGAGAAATGGCCAGCTGTTCCCATCCCGTAAGTTTTTTCTTCCATCTGGACCACAATACTTCACACAAAGTGCCATGATAGCATTGATTTAGCAATCAGTACCCTCCCCAACAAGAAAGCCATCTGCTTCTGGCATTTCCACATGAAAGTTTGTTTCTGAGTTAATGGGGATTACTGGCTATTTAGATCTGTAGTGTGAGCAGATCTCACCTCTCAAATATTTTAATGTTTTACTTTTTCTTAAGATACCTGAAATGTACGAAAGTGTTGAGCTTATTTACATTTCACACAATTTACTCTTCAAAACTTTTAGTAAGGAAGTGATCTTTAATCTTGGCTCTTCAGAAAATAATGAAAAGGTTTTCAAGAATATATTTGCCTGAAATGAAAGGGTCTTACAGAGTTAAACTTTCCTTACATTATTTATTGCATGCCAAGTCTGGATTTTGGCAGCTAAAAGGTTTAATTTGAATCAGAGAATAATTTTGCCTGTAGACTTCAAGAGAAGTTAAAGGGTTACATTGCCAGAGTAGCCTCTATAAAACTCATAGACACCAGATGACCCCATAGCACTCACTCATCCAACAAACAGATTTCAATTTCCCTGTAAGGAAATAGAGAAGATTTACAGTTTGATATTCAGAACTATGGTGGATAGAAGTTTTAGAAGGAAAACTGCCTTGAATTTTATCAGACATATATAAGCGTGTTTGTATGATTAGGATATACAGGTAAAAGATAGGATACTTGCCTAAGACAGTCTTGCATTGTCTTTTTTTTTTTTTT
>VXAU01005006.1:712176-732336 GCA_013399695.1 Formicarius rufipectus | reverse complement strand
TTTTTTTTTTTTTTTGGCCAGGTGTAATATCATGTCTTAAAAGAAAGCTGCAACTAACATCTCTGCAGAAATCGGTCCTGCAGGAACAAGTAAGGTGGATGCAACAAGAATGTGACTAGACAAAGATGAAGTGGAAGCATAACCATATCTCTGTGACTAGTCATCAGCATCAGACTGGCAGGAACTGGTGACACTGCAACAGGCAGAGAAATGCAGGTATTAGAAGATTTAAAAAAAAAACCAAACAGGGAAGGGGAAAAAAAGTTCATTAGGTGGCTCCAGTCAGAAGACCCAATTCGCTTCTCAATAAAACTAATTAAGTTTCTGTTATTGATGGCAAAAGACACAGAGATGGGTCTTAAGTTCGTTGGCAAGATGTAAGCATGGAAAATATTGGCACATGAGTGCTTTATACTTCAAGCAGAGCTGCAAAGAATAAAATTCTGAGGTATATCTGAAACTACTCAGGCTCACTCTCAGCTAGGAAAGAATAGGAAGCCCTTCTACACAGTTAGTCATACTGAAACCGGGATCAGAGTAAAAAGGTCTTGAACTCCAAACAAATGAATGGGCTTGATGCAGCTGTTTATGTCTTTATAACAGCCTGAGATAAAAGCTACTATTTATGAGAGAAAACATAAGATAACTAAAATACATTCTCTTTCTTTCCCCACAAAAAGATGTCAGGACTAAAAACATGTGTGCACATAAAAAGGTGCAGTGTATGTTTATTTAAAATAAGTACTCATACAGAGGGACATTGATCTCACATTGATATCACATTGAGAATTCAGTCAGATTCTTCCTCCAAATTATCTTTCCCTCATAAAAAGTAATACAAGCTGAAGATTAGACTTGCTATTTGGCAAAATAAACATTGCAAAAAGAGTATGTATTTCCATTAGGAGGTCCTTTGTTACATCTTATTCCTGGCTCACCTCATGTTACATGACACTTGTAGTTAGAATATGACTATGCAGTTGGAGATGACAATATTTGGAGAAATTGGAACCATGCTCAAATACACTATTTTTATTATAAACCCAAACCAAGTCTATCCATGTGTAACAGGAGAACCATCTTTAGCTGAAAAAGGTTTCAAGGGTAAAAGCTTATGCTTTTTACTTCATTTTGAACCATAAAAATCAGTTTATTACATGACATAACAGATCACAAAGAGGAAGCCATCAGCTTCATTTTCTCTGTAGTTCAAAAAGGTAGACGTTAAAATTACCTTACATTGAGATCCAAGAGTCACAGTGTTTAAATTGCTACTAAAAACCTTGTAAATGGTTCAAAAGGTATTGTGGGTTCACCCTAGCCAGCAGCCAAGCACCTAGGCAGCTGCTTCTCCCCAGCAAGAGGGAGAGAAGAGCAGCAAAAGCAAAACTCGCTGACTGACATAGACAGTTTAATAAGTGAAAGAAAAATATAACAAAATAAACCAAGTGATGCAAAGGTAATCTTTCACTACCTCCCACAGATGGACTGATGCCCAGCCAGCTGGCAAACAGCCACTTTGGAAGCCACCCACACCACTCCCCCTTCTTTCTTCGCCTCTTCCTTGTATTATTGTTGAGGTGATGATACATGATACGGAATAGCCCTTTGGCCAGTTCAGGTTGGCTGTCCCATCGTGTCACTCCCAGCGTCTTGCCCACTCTCAGCCTACCTGCTGTGGGGGCAGAGCAATAAAAAGGAAGACTTGACCCTGGCAAGTGATGCTCAGCAACAGCCAAAACACTGACATGTTATTAACATTGTTTTGTTATCAATGTTGATTTAGCCACAAGTCTAGAACACAGGCCCATATGGGCTGCCATTAAGAAAGTTAACTCCATCTCAGCCAGACCAGAAAGCAATCCCAAGAATTCATCTATTAATCTGCATGAGATATACCCCATGTAACTCACTATTTGGAAGCCCAAAATTCCAAGGCAAGTCATCTACTGTAAAATGCTTTCAACATATAAAATTGACAGCAATCCACTACATTTGTAGTAGTGGCTTTGACCAGTGTACTTATAAAAAAAACCAAGCCTAAGGACTTCCCCAAACATTTTACATAAGCTTGTGGGACTTGTGTTTATGTTTTAGAACTGATCTGTTTTCCTTCTACAACCTGGATATTGGTATTTACTGTTTACTCCCAATAGGTTGTAAGCAGTACTGTACAGTAGATATGCATAAATAGAATCATAAATAAAATAAAAAAGCTAACAAGGTGCTCAGAAAGGCAGTTCAGTGACTTTGCCATGGTCCATGAGAACTCAGTTCACAATGCTTGCTTACTCTAATTCCAGGAAAAAAACCTACGAAAACAATAAAACCTCATAACAACAGAAACTGCAGTTTCCATAGAACTCTCTTCCTTTTCAGGAAACTTCCCTGTCCAACTATCCAGGAGCTACTCTGGCAGTCACACCTGCTCCTGCCCATAAGTAGATTTGGAACAGAGAGCAGAAGTGATGATCTGTGGAAGTCAGCAGCGTCTCTTCACAGACCTTCAGAGCTCCTTAGTGTTTGCAGGAATGACTATTCATTAAACCCAAAGCAACCCAAGCAGTGCTACTCCCAAAGACAGCAGTTTTAAATCTATCATGAAGCTCCCTTCTGTTAAGGGTAAAGATGCTGAGCACCACAGGTGTTTAACAGACTGAAAGCCTTCAGGAGCTGAGTGTAAACACTGCATAGCTTTCTGGCATTTTAAAATATTTAAAGGCAAATGCAGTCCTAAATTACCTCTTGGGGAAACTACTCACCTCCAGAGAGTAGTAGAGGAGAGCCAGTAAGAAGGTCTCCATAAATAAAACAAAAAGGCCACCTCAGACTAAGAGAGCCCACAAAAATTAAGCTGTAGCACTGAGAAAAGTATTTAGTGACTCGGTCTTATGTGCAAAGGCCACTCCTACAGAGCACTGAAACTCAACCAGTGCAGGCCAGTACTCACAGCTCAGTGTTGCTGCAGCAGGAGCAGCTTTGGGGATGCAACACAAGAGCAGGAGCTCCAGCCCCTGGGAAGGTCTCCTGCCAGGAACTCAGGAACATTTCTTCACACAGCAAGGGCTTTCTAGGAAATGGCCTGCCCAGAGAGGTGGTGGATTCACCGCCCCTGGAGGTTTTTAAGATGAGACTGATTGCGGCGCTTAGTGCCATGATCTGGTTATCACAGTGGTGTTGGATCAAGGGTTGGATTTGACGATCTCAGAGGTCTCTTCCAACCCAGTTGATTCTATGATTCTATGAAAGCCTGGGCTCACTTACAGTCAGATTTGAACATAGACTAAGCAGGTTTATCTGTCCTGGGTTTTAAAAGTAGTATTTGCTCACTGAATTGATCGGTTACAAATTTGAGAGGCTAAGGCACAACGAACGTGAGCGATCAAGGCCATGATTTTCTAAGTCCTATTTAACACAAACCAAGAAAGCCCCACTTCCAAGCGAGCTGAAGAAGGCACATGGGGGCAGAGTGAACACTGGTAACAGCATCTTACAAATCTAAACATGAACAGAGAATTCTTTCTAATACACACAGGTGACCCAAATTTGGGTACTGGACACCAGTGAACTGAAACCCTTAGTTCTGTTTGAGGTATTAGAAATTTTACAGCTTGTGCACAGCCCTACTGCTTGGCACAGGCTCTATGCAGATGTGCCAGATCCACCAGATTCACTCAGGCTCTGCCTCTCAGTAGATGTTTCTTGGGCAGGTTTCACTCCCTTAAAAATGAGCAGCAGCAGGAGCAGCAGCAATAACAGCAGCCTTAGCTCACCTCTCTTCTCTCCTACCTTTCTTACAGCAAGTTGGGGATATTTTCTATTCCACAGTGCTACACAGTATGCAAGCTCACTTCTAAATATATCCAAATAGAAGTTTCTAAACTGCAAAATAAACACTCTTCTTACAGTAAGTTATGCAGCAAAATGTAGGTTATACCTAATATTTCATGTTAAATGTAGTGTTATTTAACATTTTTTTTGTTGTTCTCACTGTGGCAGTTATAAGAGATCCCTTTGAGCAAAATAACTTTACTTTCTGGGCTTTTTACTCCCTGTCATAACAAAATAGTGATCATCTTGCCTGCTCTTCATAAGAGGACCTTTTGACACACCAGGTGCTCCTTTGTTACATGCCTGTTCTTTTGGGAGAGGCTTCTTGGCTGCTGGGGCCAAGCTTTTGTTTGTCTGCAAGTTTTTGGCTGAAGGTTGCCCTTTTGTGGAAGGCTGTGCTTGCTTTTTGGTTACTGCCACTTTGGCTGAAGTTTGAGGAAGTCGTACAACAGACAAGGGTGTGCGTTCAGGAGGTTTGGATGCAGAGGGCCCAACCTGAGGGAGATTGCTGATGTTTGGCCGCTTACTGACAGCTGGCGACATGTTTTTGCTTGAAGCTATCTGTGAAGGTGGTGACTTTGATGCTTTGCTAACTGCAAGGGAAGGTGCAGAAATGGAGAGTTTTAGGACTGAAGTACTTTTCAAATTCCTTGTCAGGTTAGAATTTGTTCGCGGGGCTTTCTGAGGATGCTGAGACCCAGCTCCTGAGATCTGAATACTATTTTCAGGAGGTTTTGCAAGGAGCTGCTGGGAATGTGTAAACTTGGCAACAGTATGCAGATTTGTAACAGGCAGCCGAGTAGCCCTTGGAGCAACCGAATTTGCTTTGGTTTTAGTGCTAGATACAGGTTTGCATTTAGCAGGGACACACTTCTGTTTCGAAGCCATCATTTCAGCTGTCCCAGACAAGTGAGATGGCTGTTTTTTAGAGGATGAGAGAGTAGGATGGAGTGCCAGTGCTGGGGAGCCCCGAGGCTGGGCAAGTTTCACCTTGGGAGCATCGGGGGACCGAATACGTTTGCGCAATGTTTCAGAGGGAACTAGAGCTGTTCTTGTCCCTGGACGTGAAGAACTTTTGCTTATAGGCTGTGGAGGAGCAGAAGCTGGGGAACTGCATGCAGAAGCCTCCAGTTTCCTTGAGGGGCCAGCTAATGGTTTGAAAGGAGACTGCACATCTGTTGCTGAAGACACTTGTAATTTGGACCTGACTGTTGATGGCTTGGTTGTGGAAGATGGGGGCACTGGCACTCTTGGTGATGCCAGGGCAGGGGACTGAGGACGTTTAGATAAAGCCTTCTTGGCACTGTTCCCAGGAGCTGAAACATAAGCAGGGAGTTTTGATGGTTGCTTTTCAAACATATTGACAGCTGACATTGGATTCATAACAGGAGGCTCCTGACTCCTGGATGATGTGTTGGGGACACTGTCAGTGGTGACCCCTTTCTGAAACGCCAGGATTTTTTGTTCCAGAGTTGCAAACTGAAGCACTCGGCATGGATCGTATTTGAGCAGAAAACCTTGAAGGGTGTCCCAGCCTCCACCAACACGTACCATCACATGCTTGCCATGCAGCATCTGAGAATGGAAGAAGACGAGTTGGGAGCAGAAGAACAAGAGAAATTTCTTATCTTGCTTTATGCAGCGTCTTCATCTTACATTACCACCTCTTGAAATTTACTAAAAATAGCACCTCCTTTCTTACAGAGAAAAATTTTAAAACAGAAATTATGTAATAGACAAGGCTTATGCTTCCCAATTTGTTTATTAGATAGCTTCTCCTGTAGAGACACTCCTTATGTGTCAGGAAATAGTGGAAGCATCTTTACAGAAGATATTTAATCATTCTGTAAGCATCTTTATTTAGTATACTGAGTTATGGATACAGGTTTTGTTCAAACTAAGGATGTGCTTGTAACACAACTCTTATGACTTCTGAAGAGAGCACTCAACTATCCTGCAAATTATAAAACCCAAGAGTCCAGGTTTTAAACAATCAACATCCTCAGGACAGTCCATGGCATTTCCTTATTTGTATTTCAAATCATCACTGAAATTTTTTAAAACACCACAGAAAAGCATTAACTTAGTTTAGTGTGATTGTGAAATTAATGGTTCCAAGACCGAAGTAACTACACTTACTTTGAATAGGTGATTGAATGGCAAGTTATCCCAACCCAAATAATTCTGTCATCCTAAAACAACACCATAAAAATGAGGTATTCCACTTAAAAGCATTTCTCTCCCCAATATAAACATATAAAACCACTTACTCGTATGAAGAGTATTTTATCTCCCAGCCTGTAACGTCCTTCTGCTAAGTATTCAATTGAAAACCGATGGGAACAACTGCAGGGAGGATCTTCTGCTATATGTCTTACCTAGTTATGAAAATTGAAAGCATTTGTTACTATTTTGAAAGAAGCATGTGTTTAATAGTCTCCTGAGACATTTAATACAAGAAAAGATACCAGTATCTTCATCCCATAAGAAAATATTAGAATTCTGTTCCCTCACAAGAAAATCTAAGCTACATAGAAATTCAAACTGTAGAGTAAAAGATTAAAATAAAGAACAAATTGTATGTACTTTTTGAGTACGTGTATTTTGAGTTGTTCTAATCCAATTTTTATGATTTCTGCAATTTTTTGTTATTTTCTGCATATATATTCATTTCCAATTGGTACAGCTACAGAGGTTCTATTTAAAGTCTTTTTTCAAAAGAATTTCATCAAAGCTTACTTTAACATTTGATTAAGTTTTATGAGAACATTAAATTGAAGAGAAGAATTCATTGCAGTCATAGGATATTGACACACCAGAAAAATTGAATGAGAGTATTTCTTATTCTCAAAGAAGCAATGAAAAGGGACAAGGGGAAAGGAAATCAAGGCAGGTTATATGCACTGAGGCATTTACTCCAAAACACATAGCACACCATTTTATTTACATTTTCAAAACAAAACAAGAAAAGATAAAACAAGGTGCATACCCTTCTGTTTTCTGTTAAAGAGGCTCACACATTAGACAAAAACAAACCTTTGCTTACTGAGCCAGATCCTACAAGTATGAAACTTAAAAGCTTCATTTAAAGCCCATATCACACTAAGTAGTACTTACTGCCTCGTGTAGCTCCCCATGGTGACAACATGACTTTGCTGTGCTAACAGGTGATGGTGGCCCAGAGGTCATCAGCAGGGTTTCTTCTAGCTCAATTTCCTTCTCTAGCTTGACAAGTACAGGAGGTTCAACTCCATACCTCAAATACCAAAGCAGCGAGTTTAATTGCCAATTTACTAATTGAAACAAAAAGAAAATGTTGACAAATTTGCAAAATTCTAAGTGGTGTGACTGTTAGGGCACTGCACTAAATGAGTTAGAGGGATTACTCTCTTGAGAAAGAGCACCTCTGAGTTTCTAGCAGAAGCCTTCCCTAAGGTGCCTTTGGTGTCACCAGAGAATGAAGTAAAAATAGTGTCTAAACTACATCATTTAGGTCACATCCAATTTAGATATCTTAAAATTTTCAGCTCTGCACTAGAAATCAAGTAAAAATCTAAATGTAGAGAAAAAAGAGATACCTGCCAGAAAGATGAAAAACTAAACCCCTTAAAAATCATCCTTACTGTTCAATGAGGTCTTCCAAGAGGTGCACATATCTATAAGCTGAATGTGTAACTTAAACACACAACTATAAAAGCCAGTGTGGAACAGCACCTCTCCACGAAAAGCCTCTGATGAATATTTGAAAAAATATTTATATTGTGTATTGGTCCTAGAAAACTTACTCATTACATTTTGCAGAGAATTAACATCCACTGCATTGCACTTAATGACCACAGATTGTCTTAACTTTGTCTTAGCTTTTACTTCATGTAAGAGGATGTGTTCTTCAATTTGTTAAGAGCATGTGCAGATCACATACTTGGATACAATGCGTCCAATTTCCAACAGACAGAGATACACTTGTCTTGGATCCTTGTGCAAAACTAAAAGGGAGGAGAATAAAGAGTAGTTAGAGTTCTTATTTATTGGAGGGAGGTCTATGCAGTTAGGCACAGAGAAGGGAATATAAGGTATAGTGATCTATGAATTTCCCTTTTTACTGAGAGGCAAGTTACATTATCATTGATAAAGGACTATATGCTTTGCAACTCTAGCATTCTATTTCAATAAAGTCTTTAAACCCATCTTGGCACTCCTGAAATCAAACACTTTCTTCTAAGAGAATTATGTTTTATTTGGTTTTATGATCTTCCTTCTTGATGAGAACAGGAAAGAAAGAGATCTGAGAGCTTTCCCTACCCCCAAATACACTCTCATAGTCTTAAAGATGAAAAGCATTTAACAACTGCAAACAGGAAAATATACCCATTTCTTCATGCTCATGCATAGGGACACAGATAGGCACAGGCCCTCTATAGTTAACATCCATAGGAGGATACACTGTTACCATTACTGTAAGCAACAGATATTTTTTATTATCACTTCAAATCACTTCAAAGGTGCCAGCAGGATCCATCCCTATGGCAGGTTCATCCAGTTCCATTTGAAGATACCACTTTGTCAGTGGCAGCTCCCATACCCCATTCCTCGTTTCACCTCTCCTATCAGCCCCAATCTCCTGCCTCATCCTAGACGTTTTCTTCAGAATTTGGTCTCTTTGTGAAGCTGTATCTGAAAAGGATGGTCAAAACCCCGCATAAAAAGGAAGTGAGAACAATGTTGGTTTAAGAGACAAATGCTCAGCTTCAAACATGAGATACTAGCTGTGATCACAGAGAAGCAACACACTTTCAGATAGGTTAGTAACAGAGTTTTGCACAACACTTTACTTCTTAAAGTCTTGCCCACATTAACTCAGCCAGTGCCCAAAGCTTCACACCCCTCAATTCAGAGCAGCTGTAGCTACACACACTTGATCATGTAGGCACATCAAACAATGATCAGGAGAGCTGAAGAATGAGATGGAAGAGTGGAGAGTAAGCAATGTGAATATGACTGGGGCAGGTCTGGGTTTTCTTAACAACTTTGAAATAGAAACATTCAAATACTTCTGGTGCTGAACTGAATACTGGAAGAGGCTGAAAGAAAACAATGTCTCTTTTGGTTTCTTGAAACTTCCATCTTTAAGTGTGCAAGAAAAAGGAAAAAGAAGCAAGGCCATCAACAGAGAAAGCAAATAGTGTAAAACCTCACACACAAGTAATTACTTCTTCTCTGTCCCCATCCCTACACAGGCCTCAAAATCAAGATTCTTTCAACATGCTCCAAAAACAGTTGTATGAATGCTTTAGAAAATAGACCATCCCTGTGCTTTCTTAGTTAACTAGAAATATTGCCTAATAACCCAAAAATCAAAGACTGGGAGAAAGGTCATTCAACTCACCTCAGCCCACATACAGCACCACTTTCCTCCACTACCATCAAATATAAGAAATCAGGTAAGTTGTAGAATATTTATATGAACAAGTTTGACTTTCTTCCCAACATGTAGTAACAATATTCAGTAGAAACAGGAAATTCCCTCTAAAGAGAAACCTGAGCCACCTCTATACTTGCAGATGAAATCTTACATCTTTCTGATGTTCAATTTGATATTTAAAATTACTTTGATTTAAATAACACTGAAGTGTTTCCTATGGTACAAGCAGCCAATGAAGGCAGATTTTCTTGTTTACATCATCTACTCAAGTTTGTAAATCTGCTTTTAAAAAGATCTGATTATGAAAGGTAAATCTAGACTATAAAGTTGACACAGCCATAATTTAAAAGCTACTAGAGGTCAACTAATCTCTTTTCTCTGTGCATGTACATGTGTGTGTTTGCCAGAAATGTTTTAAATTGCCTTAATCCAAAAGAGAAAAACCCAAATATACCCCCAAGAGAAATCAAGATAATTGTTTCGGCTTGATGTCAAAGGGCATCCCATGATGTCTATCCTTCCTTTCAACTGCCTCAGGACCCTCTTAATTTATTTCCTTCATAATCATTTACACTTTCAGGAGGTATTACTGTATGTATATGATGGGAAAAAGACAATTGTTAAATTATCCTTCCCTTATTTCATTTATAAAGAATGGTTTGGAAGTGTGATGGAAAACATTAGTGGAAATAATGTTTCATCAAGGATGGTGCAAGTCTGCCCATTTCAAGTGCTAAAAAGGCTCACAGAAGATATTTATGCCACAATGCAAGCTTTGTCAAGAGTTACAATCAGACTTCAAAACACTTCTTTGCTATGAGTGAAAGCCACAGCACTAGGAAATCCTGTCTGCTTATCTCAGGGAGGTTAAACAGGTTCTAGCAACCCATCCACTTAGAGGAACTAAGATGTTTAAGCAATACAATTCCTACCAGAAACTAAAAAAAAAATAAATTATTAAAACTAATTTTCTTATAGCTCAGTTCTACTAATCTTCTTTTCGTGGCACTGAAAAAAAGATACACTTACTAGACTAGTTAATCAGAATGAGACAGATGCAAATTATGGTGTTTTCTCAACTATTTTAAAAGATGTCTTATCCAATAGAGAAGGCATGGGCAGTCCAGCGAGCATGGAAAAAGCATTGAGGAACAAAGTCTTTGAGAAAATCCAGTGAATATTGTAATAAATTAATTTGATTACTGAAAACAAAGGTACTTTTCAAATTTTTGCTATTCTGCTGACATGTAAGTATTTTGCTTATAAAAAAAAAAAGTACTGACTTGCCACAATGAGTTTTGTATTCGTTAATGTTCACTGATATAATTACTGGCAGAAGAGCATTTCTTTCTTTCCCATGCGATGGAAGTACAGTTCCTCTCAAAAGCAAAAAAAACATCTTATTCCATCTGTAAGTATCAGTCTAGAAGCTGTTTGTTATAAGGGATCAACTGTGCACTGACGCAGGCATAAATATAGTTGGAAATATTTATTTTTATAACTACCTTATTAAATGGGAAAACACAAATGGTTTAGAGGCACATCAGGTAGGTCCTGGAGTAAACATTAATTACTAACAGAGCGTTGCCACTTCAATGCTCTAGTGTAGTTACCAAATTTAGCTGTCATGAATGCATTATTCTGAGGGATTCCTGCAACAAGAATGAGCTCTAATAGCAAATAAAGGATCTTATTGTGAGTTGACTCCATGGCCCTGTGGTCTTCCCACACAGGGAAAACGAAACCAGTTTTCTCCTCTGTTTCTCAGTAGTTCTTTTTACTAAAGGACAACATGCAAATTTGTTGCACAGCTATCAGTCCCCACTTCATCCCACACAGCAAGTATGGAAAAGAATCATGCAAGTTAGAGCAGTCACTGAACCGATTTTTCAAGGCTTTTACTTGGACACTGACTTGAGATTAATAAAAGTATTAGTATCTTGCATGAGACAGGAACAGTCAAGAGAAAAGGTTCAAAAGACTAGACACAAAAGATCTCCATGACCAGGTAGCTATCCACATACAGATCAAAGCAAATCTTACAAAAAGATAGATTTACCTAAACCTTCAGATTCAAATAGATAAGTCTCATCAACTCCAATGGCCCTACACCAGTTAAGAAAGTTGGCTGTATTATCTCTGGCAAAAAAAGATCCTGTTGGAGCATCCTTCTTACATGGAACTTTTCTCATAGGAAAATTCTGGCAAGGGAAGAAAACAAAAAGTACATTGTGCACATCAACATTGCCAACAGATTTCAAAGCATATTTGCAAAGGAGAATACACTCTAAATTCAGATCACAGAAACAATTGTAACTATTTTGTGTTCAACATGCCAAGTTACATTAATACAGAAGGCATTCTAACTTATCCAGCAATCACTGAGTGAAAAATCCTTAGCTTTGCAGCCTCTCTCAAAGCTGTCCACAGAGTTGCTTCCCCATTTACCCACATGCTGGGGTAGAAGTCTTACTGGTGTTTTCACAGGTCTGGATAATTATTCCCCTTTCCTAAGCTCTGTTCATAGCAGCACAATAAGCACAGCAACAGAACCTCAAATCAACCTAACTATACTTAGCTGATAGATTTCAACATTTTGGAGCCTGTTCTTGAAAGTAAAGGGAATCATAAGGGAGCAAGGAGCAGTTTCCTTTAAAGCAATTCAGTACTTACTTGTTTTTAAATTAGTATATTCAAAGCTAGAAAATAGTTCAAAGATACAAAGGCTGTAAAAAGCTCCTTAAAAAGCCCTAAGAATTTCCTGGGGAGCTGGTGGACAGTGGCTTACACAGTGAAATCCATACCAGTAAGAAGATACAACGGAACCACAGGAATCATAATATTGTTGATAACTTGTGTAATTTTTGTAGCCATAGTAAGGAAGAGGTGGAACAGACTGTCCAGGGAAGTAGTTGAGTCACCATCCCTGGAGGTATTTAAAGAGACCTGTAGATGTGGCACTTAGGGCCATGGTTTCTTGGTGGACTTGGCAGTGGTAGGTTAGCAGTGGGTCTTGATGATTCTAAAAGTCTTTTCCAACCTAAAGATTCTATAATTCTAGGATTTGCAGCATCCATATAACTCTTGTATAAATACTATTGGGTATCCTAGGTCTGCTGTCTTGTACCCCACAATTAATAAAAATTCTAATATTAGTAATTATATTGCTCACTGGTAAATATCCATTATTTAAAACTACTGTTTTACTGGATAAAACAGTAAAAGTTAAACATTAAAACAATGGTCTGAATACGGTGAAACAGTTCCTCCTGTCCCCCAGGGCACTTTAGCTGGTGATCTACTGTCTGACAAATCCAAGCATTGCTGTAGCTATACAGAGTACTTGTACATTCAATAAATGCTGCCTTGACCCGTTTTACATGGTTTTGTACTTCAAAGGGACAGAGAATTGCTTGAGATTCACATTTCAACTGAGCACTTATTCCCATAAAAACACTGAAACCCACCTTCAGGTACATATCAGTTTGTATACTTTTATGACTGACCTGTACACTAGAGTTCAGTCACCACCTGGTGACAAAACACATTCTACCAAATGCCAACAGATATCTTATTATCAACCCACATGATGTTAGGGAACAAATTGTAGACCTGGACTAAATCTTCCTCTCGCAAGACTTCTACTGAAATCAAACTAAAAACTTCATAAGGACCTTAGGATTTGATTAACAAAGTAAGTACATAATTTTTTGCACGAGGCCAGTTTATCCACCTACAAAGCCACACTGTTGTTAATCAGTCTCTGGATACGGATGTAAAGAACATTACTTTGGGAAGTCTCACTCACCTGCTTTCCTTTTAACTACTACTTATAGAGTTTATATATGTATTTTAAAAATCACGATATGACTCACCCTTAAGTTATTTGAGCTACAACATTTTTTAATTGTGTTTTGAAGAACATCAACCAATTGGCAGAGTAGTACCCCATTATCAAGTTCTTCTAGTAGTTGTTCTGCTTTGACTTCCATTCCTTTAAAAAAAACAAACAAAAAAAGAAGTTGATATTAGAGTTACTCCAGAGAAGATAAAGAAGTTTCGTATGGACTTAGAGGCAATTCAAACAGCATTCTAGTATGAAAGACTGAAAATTAGTAGAAACATATAAGTAAACTAAAATCACATACCCATTCAATTATATTTTAATTAGACTAACAAAACTCAGAAATATAAATTAGAATTATTAATTATCCTACCTCTATGAGGTGACAGCTAATAAAATCTGAAACCAAAGCATGCATTTTAATGCAATTCTCCCAGCCATTCAGACTCAAATACACCACATCTTAATAGTACTGTAGATATTAAGTGTCAGCATTGACTAGAATATTGGAAAGTTCTTTAAAAATCATTAGACAGTGATTTATTTTTAACCTCACCCAGCAAGCCAGACAGCCAAATGGACAGATCTTCTTGCATAGGCACCAAAGTTGCTTCATGCCGCACAGATATCCACTGGTCATACAGGTACACATCTGCCAAGCCTGGCCCATGTCTCGGAGTCAGAGGACTTCGGGGACTTAAGGGAAGGTCATCTCCAAACCACACCTGCAGAGGGTTTCAGTAAGCTGAAGACAGGAAGCTCTACTATTTGCAGTCAGATGACAAAAAGTTGTGGTTCTGAATTAGGCTGAAGAACTATTATTCAAAGGGCTCATTTCCCTTTGGACAGATACACCAAATCAACACAACACTGAGAGAATGGTGAAGTTCTCATTAGTAACTTTGGTGCCAAAATACTACTAAATGCATTCTCTTCACTTCTTTGGATTTAAAATTACATACTTTCTTAAATATCGAATAAAGAAAACATGGATTAAATGTATGGAGATTTTTTTTTCCCAAGCATATTCTAAGTCATGAAATCTGCAATTTATCATAACTTACTACAGACTACTGATGTCTCTGATCAAATATTTGAGAGGCATTTTGTGCTTAAATCATTAAAAATTATGACATTGGAAGGGGAAATATGTTCCCATGCAAGAACATAAACACACTTATCGAACAAGAATCCCTAACATTTCTCTTCAGGATGGCGTATTTTCAAAATGAGAGGCAACTTACATTTCAAGAATAGGACCACAGTGAAATTTTGTGTACAAAATCCTCAAACACACAGTCCTTTTGGTATTCTTAGCTACTTTCCTTCAGTTCAGTGTGTGTAAAAACTACCTCTATTTATTTATACTTAAGTATACTTAAGAATGTTTTAAATCTATAAAGTTTTAAAAACTATAAGGTTTTAAAAAACTCTTCTTAATCACCAAGCAAGTTTCTCAATAATCTCAGCCTCTGACTTCCTAGTTAACAGCATTAAGAAGTGAAAGGATCACCTATCTCATAGTAATGGTGGGTCATCCATTTTGTCACATTTTTCCACTTGCAAATTGGGAAAATTATTACTTTTTTTTAAATTAAAGGTAACTCTGGGGAGTCCAGTATTTCGTCTGATTCAAGACAGATCTTTGCATTCAAAAAAAAAAAAAAAAGTGTTATACAGGTATACAAGATTGAAACTCTTCAAAAGACATTTACCTGAACTGCATTCTGCATGGTCACCTGCATTTACATTAGTTTGTCCTCCTGGGGAAAGATAAGAGATTTTTAAAACAGTTTCTCCTGCTTTCATGAAAATCCCAATTAAAACTCACCAGCACTGATTTGGAAAACTAAGAACAAGTCTAATCAGGAAGGGAAAAGAGGGAATTATCTTACTAGCTAAGGTTTTGATCCAGTATTCAGTCAAATTCAGTTCTCTGCCCTGAAATAAAGGGCCATTTATACAGCACAAAGTAGCAACTACCTTAGTATGCATAAACAATACTCCAAAGTTGGCATTTTAAGGAGCTATATGGCATTAATTTTGCCAAAGAGTAATACAAATACTTCAAACCCTTCTTAGATTTAACAACGTTGGCTTTCATCTTTTTCTTCTAAGCTATTACAAGTGTATCTTGTACATGTATGTAGGCAGACATATGCATCCTGATTTTACATTAAAGACTCAGATGATTATGAAACTATTAATAATCAAAGGAATTATTAATTAATTAATTATTAATTAATAAAGGAAATACTTTTGAAGAATAAGATTTTTTTCTTATAGAATCATAAAACAGTGTGGGTTGGAAGGGACCTTAAAGACCATCTAGTTCTTACACAGACACATGAGAGAAATCAATGTTTTTATTAAATTCTGTTGGGATTGTGACTTGCCAGGCAGCAGGTATATACCTAAGTTTTCAACAGAATGCTGCAAACCATTGCAGCAATATAGTTATCAGGACAATACCCTGGCTAAGCAAACCTTACAGAAAGTTTTAGAGGCAATCTGGTCAACGCTTTCTCTCCTGAAGCCAGCACAGGATTTTCCAGAAATGCTTTCAAACCTACGAAAATCCTGCACAAGCTCTATCCTGTGTTGAGGATTAGTAAGTCTCTCCATGGAGGCTCCAGGTCTAGAGATGTGCAGCATTAACAGGTTAGCTACATACACACGCACCAGAAGGTATTTCTCCATTGTAATTCTCCACAGTGGTAGTAGGGGGCATTAAAACATCAAAAAGTACCTATCTCTGTCTTGCAGCCAATTAAAAAACAAATTTCTTGCTCTGTTACTTAATAACTGCAATAAAACATTGCAGACATTATCAGACATTTTTAACTCATCTATTTTCCTCTCTTATCTCAGATGTTTAAGCTTAGTATGTAGAGGGCTTTGTTCTCTCCTCCTGCACAACTTGGCTGTCCTATGACAAAAGGCTGAATAGTCCATCACGAAAAACAAAATTCTTGTAAAAATTCTCCCCCTTCATCCTACACAGAAAGCAAAACAGTGTCATTTCCTTCCCCTTTTTCCCTCCCACTGCCTGAAACACCACACACTACATAGGACCACATGTCAGGCATTCAAACAACTTACCTCTATGACCAGCAAAGAAGCAACCAGTTTGTTTTCAGGTTGAAGGCTCTTCCCTGTACCAGAACTGTTAGCACTTCTCAGACTTCATCAAAGACACTCCAAGAGGTATCTTTCCCCTTCCTTTTATTTCTAGAGAAGGAAAAAAAAAAAACCAGAAAAGTAGACATCCTCTCCTTGATGTCATTTTTTTCTTCTATGAATGGACAAGGGAAGGGCAGGGTATGTACCAAGCATTACTAATGAGCATGTTATGCTTCCCAGAGCTTTGTCCAGGGGAATACATTTTCCTTTGGCATAAGAAAGCTATTGTCCCAAGTGAAGTTCAGTAAGAGGCTTCATTGATTAAAAAAATAAATAAAACAACAGCAGAACAGCCAGCAGAGAAGTTGGTCTCATTAAAATAAGGAGCTCCATATAGGCTAACAAGAGCTCTGGCATATTAACTGCCAAGAGAAAACAAAAGGCAGCCTAATTCACAGAGAGAACTCAAAACACGAACAAAGCAAAATATTCACACAGCAGCTATCACAAGAATTCTCAGCATCTGCACTTCTGTGGCATGCCTAACAAAAACTAGTCTTACAAAGAGAAAGAAAAAAAGAGGAGACTGAGGAAAATTGTGGCACTTGAATTTCTGCTCTTCCAAAACAAGCTATTTTGTAAGCCCATATGCCAAAGGGTTCCCTAGAAAGTCAAACAGCTTCACTTATTATCTGCTCATCTGAATAACACTTAACAAAAAAACCCCTCTGACTACCCTGCATGAATTTTGAGTTGAAAAGGTAATATAGTAACAATTATCCATTTTCCGATCCCAAACAGTTCAGCTGTGAGACTGCAAAGAATATGGATTAAAGTAGCCTTACCACTTACTGGGAGAGATATAGCATGAGCAGACCCAGAGGTCTGCCACCTTCAAGTAGTCAGCCTGCAAAGGCGCAGAAGGTGCTCTGGTGAGGTGAATCCTTCAGCATCAGGCAGAGTCATAACCAAATGTGACTGTTTCTAAAACCAGTTGGGTTCCCTGCACCACAAAGCTGTACATAATGAATGAGGTAAGTAAGTACTTGATATTGAATTCTGGCAGTTCCAGCTAGAACTGTATCAGTTTCTATACACACCAGTTTTATTAACTTGTCTTCATTCGACTGGAATTTGGTGTTCAGGGATCACAGTTTGTGAAATAAAAGACCTCAGAACAAAAATACACTGTAACATGTCCCCCACATATCTCCAGGCCATGCCATTCCCATTTCCAGGCCAGCTGATATCCCCAAGGTCTCCTGGGATAAGAGACTGAATAAGCCCACTGCAGTAGAAACAATTTTTTAAATAATTCTTCCCCTTCCCTCCCTTTTTATTTTTTTTTTTTTTTTGGCAGAGAATACTCTTTCTGTGGTGGTTTTCATCCTCGTTTTTCCCTCCCTGCTTTACCCCTTAAAGCTCAGGAAACTCTAGAAACTTGCAAGCACTTCTCAACTAGGGGGCAACTCACCAAATGTAGAAGCCCCCAACCACCAACCTCACTCTCAGAAAACACCCTGTTTCTGCTGGTTCTCCTGCTGCCAATGGCTCTGTGGGGTGGAAAGATAGGAGAAGTGTCACCCTGCCACATCTCACACCTGGATCAACACAGCAACACTGCTTTACTGCAAGACAGGAGGTCAGTCCCAAATGATATATTGGGAAAGGCAAATATTGCCTTCAGCTGGCTGACTGACAAACCTCCAATGACAGACCAGAGCTATGGATCAACATTAGGTAAGAGAGGCGAGAAAAACATACCTAAGTATTGACATGTGGCACAGGGACAGGCATTTCTCAGGAAAGAGGGTGCAGATGACACCCTGGACATGACCCACATAGCCCTGCAAGATCATACTCTCTCTGCTCTCCAAAAAGATGCCTGCCATTTTGCCCCCAGGCAATCTGAGAAACAGCAAAGTCAGCAAACTTTACTCAAATACTTCAGGGTGCTAAACACACGCTCTTAGATGGTACACAAGATAGCCTGCTTAGTATCAGCTGTATCAGGATTTATAGATCATACACTGGTGCCCTACTCAACAAGACATGCTATACTAATTACAATCCATACTGTAGCACAAGTTGAACAGAGTCCAGGTCCCATGTTACTTGACTGCACAGTTTACAAAGCAAGAAACAAACCAAAAAATCCACAACTCCATAGGTAGTTACAGCACTGATGAAGAGTCACTGACCTAGCTGAAGAAGAACTTAAAGGGCTTCACAGACCCTTTAAAATGCCTTGGATTAACAGGCTCATTAAAAAAAAATTTGGGTAGAAACACTTTTACATGTTCACCCTATATTTAATATATGTAACACATCATCATCTATTCCACTAACACCCAAAGGCAGTCACTACCCAGAGCAGCTGGAAACTGTAGATTAGTCTTGACAGTACCTACTGAAATCCATGCTCTTAAACATGCTGAAATGAAAGAAGCTGTCATGTCAGTATCTATTGAAACCTACTACAGGATAGTCAAGATTTTATTTGGTACACATATCCTAACATGTGAAAGCAATGAGGTAGACACAAAAGATCACTGAGTGGAGTGCTACTCCCTCCTCACTACAGCAATTACAGAGAGTTTTTGTTGCGTTACTGAGTCAGCAGAAGCTCTGCCTCCCTGGGGAAGCCTTAGAGGCATGAAAGAGAAAGAACCAGACTAGTCAGGGCAAGGTGATGGGCATTAAGGTGGCAACCAACTCCTTACATTAAGGCACACCGACTGCTCTCCTCAGGGACTGCCTTTCTGCACTTTCTCCATGAAGTGCACACAAAGAGTAGCAGTGAGCACGCTCTGCTCTTCCAAACGGCAACAAAGGCCCTGGATACACCTGTCAGGGCAGGGAAACCCACTTGAAATCAGGGAGGAGCACTTTGCCTCAACAGCTGGCATCTCCGCAGGAGACATGCAGACGGCTTCTTTACCACAGGAGCATCCAGTCTGGGGAGAGGCTGCTTAACACCAGACACACTACCCCAGCTGCTCTCACTTTCACAGCCAAGCTTTTCTCTTCCCCCCATACCCCGTTTCCACCCCACGCTTCTTCCAGCAAAACAACATAGAGGAGAGCATTGCTCGATGCCCATACAGCCGGCTGCTGGCTGGCAACAGTCAGCAGTTTATTACGACTTAAATATAAAATCCTGTCTTATTATGAAAGATCCACGCACAACAACTGCAAATGCATAGGCCAGTTATTCCTTATAGGAATATATGTATTTCTTTTCATGGTTTGATCTGATACTATGTCAAAGGTGACACAGAGCATCCCTGGAACATGGCCAGCTTTTGGGGAAAGAGAGGAGTCAGACGCTTTTCGGCTTATTAAGCAACGTGAATAATGTTTTGGCAAAGAGCACCGGGGCAAACTTCCTACAGAAACAGCACTGCATCCTCAAACGCCTGCATAGGGCACAGGAGAGACTGGTTTGAAGGCTGTTATGCATAAACTCTCCCTTCTCCAGGGTAAGTTTCGCTGCACTTCCTTTCCGACATCCACGCGAGAGACGCCGGACGGGAGCTGCTGCCCGTGGACGCCTGACCCGGCCGATCCCAGGAACCGGCTCAGCCCAACACCAGGCTCAGTCCGCGCCGCTCGGGGCTCCGCGACACGCGCGTTTCCAGCGCTGCCCCTACAGACAGGAAGGGCTCCGAGGACGGGAGTGGGACCCCGCCCGGCGCTCCGACCGGACACGCCGCCGCTCAGGCGCTCCGCACCTTCCTGGTTCCAGCGTCCGGGGGAGGTACCGCCATCCCCCGGCCACCCACCTACCCACCGCTNCCGACCGTGCCCGCGGCGACAGCGCTGCTGCCTGAGGACTGCGCGGCCGGGCTCGGCCGTCCAGGTGGGAGCAGCGAGCTGCCCAGCGGCCCGCGGAGCAGCCCAGCGGTGAAGGGGCCCCTTGTCAGCCGGCGCTGTGTCC
>VXAU01005006.1:628705-712066 GCA_013399695.1 Formicarius rufipectus | reverse complement strand
CCCTTGTCAGCCGGCGCTGTGTCCCCCGAGCCTTCGGGCGCGCAGCAGGCACCACCGGCAGAGCGGGGCTCGGCGCATCGCTGCCCCCGCCGTCTGTGCTCACGGCGCTGGGAGCGCACCCGGGCACCAGGAAACCACCCACTCTGCCTTCTGCGGCCGCTGATGGTATCAAGAAGCCTCGCACAGCATCCAGACGCATTTGCCTGTTCCAGTGGTGTTGTTGATAGTATTTTTCAGAACTATTAAACTCCAACAATCAAAGTCATAAAGCAAAACAACCTGTGACACACTTTCACAAAGTATAGATACTGTAAAATTTTTACTCTGAAATAGTTATGCGAACGAAGTTACATATTATATCATGAAAAGGGTTTTGTGTGGCTTTTGTCCATTTCATAATTTCTCTTCTTGTGAAGAAATAACATCTTGCACACCTTACATGAACACATTTCAACAGCTGAGCAGCTAATGGCTGTGGCATTAACCATTGCATCTGGTTTATTAACCTAAATACCTGGAATATATTCCTTAACAAAGGCAAAGCACAAAAAAAAAAAAACTGCAATGAAAAAAAATATAAATGGAAACTTGAATTTCCCCACTTGTCAAGAGGAACTGTAACTGCAGTCAGCTTAATTGCAGAAGGAATTAATTGTGTTCTGAGGATCCGGTGGGCTCTTTCTGATTAGAAAGTATAAATACAGAAAAAAGTTATACTCACGTGTGAAGATCTGATAGCTATACAACATTCTGTGCATAGTGAACAAAATTACTTTTATGTATCCGTGTCATGGTTCTATAAAAATGCAGTAAAGAAAATACAATGCACTGTGGAATACTTTTGTATGAAAATAAATGCTATGTGGTCCCTTAAAAACTTGTTTCTCCTACAATAAAAAAGTATCCATCACTGCACATCCCAGATCTCACAGAGAAGAGGGGTGAATTTGTGATCATTCACTCTCCATGACATCAGCATCTCTGCATGATGATGGTTAAATGTCCGTAACTCTGTGAGACGACCCAGAAGACATGCAAAGTGTTGAGGGTTATCTGGGTGGTGAAGTTTGCAGAATTTTTGTAAAATATCCAGCAGTGGCTCTTGAAGCCTTTCCACAGAATCTCTGTCCTTTATGTATTGTCGATCTGGTTATGGTTTTTAAAGAAAAGAAGTAATTAGAAAATGTATGCTCTGATACATTGCAATTATTTACACTGATAATACTAAAATATTCAAATATCTACACTGATCTGTGATGTTCACACCTACCAAATAATATTTATTTTCAAATTAAGAGGAAATAATAATATTGTATTTTTGCATTAGGGTTTTCATGTAAACTTCCCACTTCTATCTATCTTTCTCAGAAACCAAAGTGTTTTAACTTTGCAATGTTTCACTGGAGTTTTATCATCATCTCCTCGTGTGGTTCTGTGCCTGAGTACATCTTGTGATGCATTGCAACAACTGAGCCACACAGCATAAATTTTTGGAGGTGTAGTACTCCTGGGGAATTTGACCAGTACAGAGAGGGCACAAGTAGGTCACCAGGGCAAAATCAAATATCTTCTTCCTCAGATTTAATTTCTTTGTTTGAAAATACTTGTCTTTTCATTTTGTTCATATGGAAGTATGGATTTGGGTATTTGGAGAGGGAGGGAAAGAGAAGTTTGGGATTTTGTCACTGAAATTTTTGATGTAAAAAAACTTCCTGAGACACTCTGATTCAAAGAGTGATGAAAATGCTTCACTTTCCTACCTCTCATGAAACCTGATTTGGAAACCTCAGTGTCTGCCTTCTACTCTGAAGCATCAGGCTTCTCTTCTCCCATTTCTATGATAGTCAGTTTGAAGCACTATACAATTTATCCATATTTTGTGGGTAGAGATAGTTTTGTGTTATCAAAGAATTAAATTTTACAGAAAAACCTGTAATCAGGACTGAGATGCTATTGCGCTAGCACTTCTGAAAGGTCTGTTTTCCACACTTTAATAGTTGAGGGCAACTTGCTACTGTCCTGCTCTTGGCATCTGGTGTTTGTCCAATAAAGGCTGAAAACTTTCATTGCCATATTCTATTCTAAGTTATAGGGTTTGCCAACTTCCCTTTAAAAAATGTGACAATCCATAATGGTGTTATGTAGTAGTGGTGTGAATGTAACCACATAGGATTTTTTGAAGGAAGAAGCCTGTTGTGCTAAGAAGTGAAGAGAGTAAATTTTTTAAGCAGGGTATTTAAGCACATTTTTCCTGGTATAAAAATCAAATGATATTTCAGGATATTTGAAGTTTGGATTTGTGTACTCGTTTTCTGGTTTAATAACTGCATATACTGGGTAAACATACATGCTCACTTACTCCATGTTGGATGTAAGTTTTTACAAATCTCAGGTCACACACCTCATACTTTCTTTCCAAAACCACAAGTATTTAATTTTGGATGAGAAATTACCTGGGGACAGGATAACTATGGCTGTGAGCAGTGCATATTCTTCCTGTGTCATCTTCAGCTCTCCAATGCTTTTATAAAAATTAAACATGGGAGTTATGAATTCATCTGAGATACCTGTGAGAAAGGGTAAAAAAGTTTTAGTATTTCTTAATTATTGAAACAATCTGGTTTATTGCAACACAACAATTATTTCATCTTTCATATTGACTGTCTCAGTGGGAGAAATTTACTTCACAAATCAGGATTGATGCAAGACAGTTACAAAAGTGTGAGCACATCCTTGTTTTCCAGAGCAAACTAGACAAAGGCAAGCAGTGGCAATTACTTTTTGCATGGTTTCAAATTATTGCTTTCAAACAATTTTTCTTTATAGGTTTGTCCACTTGGCTCTTCAGAACAAGTCTCATATGTGGTTTCCTCATAGTCTGATGACATTTTAGCTGTCTCTTCTTGGCGAAGCAGTCCCCATGTTCCCTGTCTCTGCATTAGTTATATGGAAACCTCTCAGGGCATATATGGTTTAACTCTAACCCAACTCTACTCTGCAGCTAAGTGCCTTGGGCAATTATTTCAGTTGATGCAATAAAGACACTTAATTACTCCTTTGATGTAGCCTGAAACTTTAGTTAGGTCTAGGATTACCTGTAGTCCAAGATCAACTTGCTTGCAACTACTACTCCCTTAAAGCATAAAATAGGGTATTATAAAATACAGAGCCATAAATAATTAAAATCCACCCAATTTAAGGATGGGATCATATGATTCTCTCACCATCAGCAAAACCCCTTGGTGTTACCAAACTACAGCATGCCAATGGGGCTTCCTCCTACTGACTTTGTCATGAGGTCACAATGTTCTTACTTAGCCTTAAAACACAGACATACTCCATGCTGCTCTTTGGTGTAAAAGAGAAGTAGGTCCTGTTACACAAAACTTATTTTTTTTTAAATGATGTATGAGTCACTCAGGGCAGCTACTAGACTACTGATAGCAGCTGCTTGCAGTTCTGCAACAATGGCACTGATGAAGTGTAGATATCCAAAACAGTGGTTCTGCAGCAAGAATCTTTTGGCTTCCCTTGGCTGAAAGATTGGAAGCCTCCTCTGTTCCCATAGATGAGTGTCGCAGGATCTATTGTAGTTTTACTCTTAATTTTGAGCTGTTTTAGGAGAAGTCTTTATAGCTTGGTGTAGAAATCACATGAAATAATGCAGTTGTGAGTGTTGAGTATAACACAAAACCAAAGTACAGGATTGGTGAGGTTTGGAGTGCCTCCAGCAGGGGAAATTCAAAATGAAACTCAGCAGGTGGAACTCAAAAAAGGGAAACATGAAGTCACTTGACTTAACTATGAAACAGTCGCATTTTACTGTGACAGTGAATTTGCTTCAACCATTGGAATAGTTATGTGTCCCAACAGTGAAAGAATGGTCATGCAGGGTGTCGTTTATTTTATAGCTGAGTCACGTATTTAAACATATGACGAGCAACCTAGGTTCACTTCAGATTACAAGCCACAAATCTTGTTTTTATAATGAGTTCAACACTACTAAATTAATTAAGCAGATATATATGATGCAGGTCAGCTCATCCTGTAGAAGTTAGTAACACAGCTAGAGCTGAAAGTAGTCATAGAATCTAATGTTCTACGAGGTTTATGTTGTTAGTCATAAGCATTAAATATTTAAAATCTGAACACTTGTTATTGCTAACTTTCAGGGAACCACCTGTCTCTCTCCTGGTTTTAAATGCCAAAGTTCCTTACAATATGTAAGTAACACATATCTGTGGCACACCAAAGTATTAGAGTTTGCATGACACTAGAAACAGGAAAATAAGTCTAGCTGAGCCATAAAGCAGAGCAAATTCATTCCTTTCATGAAAATTAATAGCTCAGCAACGACATGACAAATGTTCAAGACAAGCTTGATATTTTTAGAAGTCTCTGTGCAAGGTATTGTGCCGCAGAGCACAATCGTCTTGGCAGCAGACAAGAAATAAGAGGAAGTGGGCTGTGACTAAGACTCGCATAATTTGTTTCTCATATTTGTAAATTTTAGGGCTTTTTTTGGAGGCGACGTTAGCTTTCAGCTGGATGAATTAATTGTTTTGCTGACCACAAACTCCTCAAGCCCTACTGTCAATATAGCAGAAGTAGAATGAAAACTATGCTGGTGAACAGGGTTGGAGGAATTAATTAAGGTCCTCACTGGTCTGGACACTGCATAAGCATATAGTAAAACATTCCCTTCCCCAGAAAGCTTACAAGCTTACACTAAGAAACTAAAGTATGAATGGGTGAAGCAAAAAATCAGTATAGATGTGGAAGAAAGTGAAATTACAGCAGAGAATTTCTCTGCATTACTGGGCTCTAAACAGAAAAAAAACAGAAGAGATGAAAGGGAGTAAAAAGGAGTGTTCCAGCAATGCAACTGATTTACCTTTTGATTTTTCCTAAGGAGAACAGAACGTTGACATCTTTAAACCAGTATATGTCACAATTATTAACAAAACTATGCAAAATGAACAATTTTGAGACTAAGATAATGGAATTCTTTATTAGTTGCTAGTTTTGCCATCATCCCATCTGTGCTGCCGTTTCCCCGTTACTTCATCATCCTGTATGCACGTTAAGCAAATTGCTCTTCCATCACAAGAGGGGGCTGTTTTCTAATGTGACTGAAAATGCTTCGGTTTGGATTTAATGAACTCCACCACAGAAGTCAAAAAAAAGGAAACACAGGAAACAGATGTTTATAGTTCTTACATTTTTTTTTTCTTAGCTACTGTACAAGATGTTGTCACTGATTCAGATTATCAGAACAAGAATTAAAGGCAATTTGATGCTTGTAACTAGAAACACTAGAGAAGAAATGGATTACACGCCTTTCCCAATGCCATTGTTACAAGTCATATCCTAAACCCAAAAAAAGTCTAACAGATAGGATTGTATTTCTGACCTCAATGAGAACAGAAAAGTTAGCTCCGTCTCACCCTCTTTATTTAGATCACCCAAGAGCCCTATGCAATACTGTGTCAGGCAGGCAGAACTTCCTGGTCAGTGCCAACAGTGCCTCCTTCCTAACTTTTTTTCAAAAAAGTTTCAAAACCCATGTTTCATGGCATGTTATGGCAATAAGAACATGCTCGTCCTTCATGGCTCATTGGGCATCATTTTGAATTAAAGAGATTCTCACCTAACTACCAGCCCAGCTCAATCTCTGCAGAAGATATTGCAGGTCATTTGATTGATTTCTCTATGACTGGCTGTAAACCCAAGTGTAGTCAATTGGAAACATTAGCTTTACTGAGTACAGCCTTCAGCATCAGATTAGAGCAGATTTAAACCATGAACATTATTCACTCAGCACCCCTTACCTGGGTAATTTCATCCCTATCTGTAGCTTAAGACACAGCATTGCTTTAGATCTTTTTAGAGTTTTGTTGTTATGATTTCACTAAAGGTAAGATAACTGATGCTTTCATAAAGTTTACCATTTCAGGCCACAAATAATTATCTAATTAACATAATCCTGGAATAGGTGTTTTTACTGTGATATCAAGTCAGTATTGCCAGATTTTTGAAACAGTATTCTCTATTTTATCTGTTTAGTAAAACTTAATAATTAATATATTGAGAGAAGAAAGCTTGAAAGTACTAATTAACAATAACTAGCACTGTGTTATTAATATAGATAAAGAGATCTTTTTTCCTGATAAACATGGAGGTGGCAGTGGATATGAAACCAAGTATATAACAGCAGCTGCTTTATGCAAAGGAAGTATTTTAATTAACTTCAAACTTACATTTTATCTTGCACAGTGTTTTATCTACCAGAACTACTTTCCATACTTCATATTAGCTCTCCCTTCTGAACTATTCAAATGCATCACTGACCCTTTAAACACTGATCAAATTCACCCCATTGATGATGAGTGCCAAATAGGGGAAAATCTAGCCAGCAGAGGAGACACACCAGAGCATGTGCAATGACCTCTCTTCTGTGTGTCTTCATCTTGTAGGCATTAAATGGCCAAGTTAAATGAGAAATTAGCATGTGTCAAGGTGAACTCACAATGAGAATATCAAAACTCCGTCTTCTTTAAAGCAATCCATAGGACTTCTGTGAAGTCATCATTGCAAGTGAAGAAGCCCTAGTTTAAAGAAAACCCAACCAAACCTTCAAGGAGGGTTCAAATGACATTGCCACATACCATTCTTTGGCAGTGGCCTGAGTGCCTGCAGCCAGGAAGGAAATGTGGTCTGGCACACAGCAGCAGCATCTGCACTGCCTTGAGCTAGTCTCTGTAGGTAGAGTCTGGCTAAGTCCTTGGTCTGGAGAAGCATGCTTATGCAGAAGAAAAGAGATTGAGTTCCTGACATCTGTTCTTGTTTTCATGGATATAAATCTACTCTGCAGATATGATTTAGGCACTTTTAGCAACTTTAGTTGCAATTCAGGAACATAGCACTGGATAACTCGGTGTGGTAGATTGCACAGGATGGTGAGTGTCTCTTTTCATGAGGATGCACATGACTTTGGACTCATCAGGAAAGACAATTTCATTTTCTCTGCACAAACCCCAGTACAATGAGGGTTTGAAGCACCACCATTACTCAGTACCATAACCAAATGATAAAAGCCAAAGACAGTGGAAGTGATTAGGTATCCTTTGTTCTGATACCAGATTTTGCCTTTGGTTGCAAAATTAATCTCTTGTCCAAATTAATGTGAGCTTTGTATCCCACATTCAATGGCAAAAGGTTGCATCTTGGCAGTGCTTTGAAAATGTGGCTATTTCTTTTTTTAACTTGGATCTGACTGCACTTCAGAACCTGTAACCCATCCAGGACGACAATGTCAGTATGTATTTCACAATGTCAGATGTTCTGCTGTCAACCTAATATTTATGTCCAGATTTTCCCGTTTTGTCAATATTATATAGTATCTTAATTCCCAATAATCAAATTTGTAGAACAGCTCTGTAGGATAAAATGATGAAATAAAAATCTATGTCTCTTCATGACCAATGAAAGCTTGTATCTTTAGGAAAACAAACTACAAATGCTCACTGAGGAAAGAGTTCAGTATCTCAACACCATTTTTAAAAAATGCTGTACTGCTCAATAATGGGGAGAATTTGCTTTCAAAATAACAGAAGAAAACTAAGCATTAAATTACTAGGATGTCAGCCTTTCACAGAATGAGTCAATCAAAATGCAGTTTATGCATAGCAAAACATCAAATAATATGAATAAGTGGCACTAATTCTCAGTAACATTCAATAAAATGTCTGCATTTCTCATTAAGTCTCAATATTAGAGTGAGTAGGAGAGGATTTCAGTCACAGGAGCAGCTAGTTTAATATTTTCCAAAGCAGCTTATGGAGAAAGATTGTCCGGGTGCAAAGACAGTCTCTGAAATGCAGCAGGACTTGAGCAGTATGCACAAGCTAAGAAATGAAAACACACCTCATCAGCATGAGAATGAAAGTGAATGATGATAATGCTGAAAGGTCATCACCACCAGATCTCTGACTTCTTTATCAGAAAAAAAATAACAAACCATTCCATACTGTCAAACTGGGGAAGACATAAATATTAATAGATGAGAGCAGCTTCAAAATGGATGAGGTGGCAGGTGACAGAAATCTGGACAGCTTGTGACTTTAATCAAGGATCACCACCACCCTTCCTGATTTTATGGATAGAGGCATCAAGGTTTGACAACAGGACATTTGTCTGCACCTAAAAATATGCAGACAGAAGTTCTGACTAACAGCAATAATTTATGGCTGCTGGCGTGACATTGTTTAGGACCTCTCTAGGAGCCATGAATAATCTTGATACTGTTTCTCCATTTTTTACCTATGAATTTAATTTTTAAACTCTCCCTCAACCATCACTGAATGCCTTCTGCTGCTCTCTATTGTCTTTGGACGTTTTACTTTGATGCATTTAGTCTTGTTTTTTTCCAGTCAGGTGTATGTTAAAAAAGGGGTTTAATCTCTTCCGGCCAGTCTTATCTCTTGGACTGGTCTGTAACATGATAATGTCCAGCTGCAGCTTTTAGTAGCATTTGTCCTCAGTAGTTAAGGCTGGAAAGAACTGCTTATATTTCTACCCCAATATCACATTTGGTACAGGCTGCTATTCAACTTAGAGCCCTGGTGTTAAAATATTAAATATATGTAAATATAAATACTGGCGTATTTAATATTTTTAGTGTACAATACTTAATATTTTGAAAACCGTGTGTTTTCATACGTAAACATATGTTTCATACGTAAACATACGTAACCGTATGTTAAATAATGACAACAGAATGCCTTTCTTTCATTTTCTTTAAACTTGTAACACCTGAAAATTAAAAAGATTTAAGCCACAAAGATAAGCTATTTCAGTAGTAGGTATTTTAAAACTATTTTTATTTATTTAAATAGGTTCAGTAGTGGCAATTAAACTAACAGTGCTACAAATGCAAAGATTTACAAGCTGCTTTTGTTGTTTACTGTCACAGGAAGTCTTCCTTTAGAATAAAAATACCATCTTTAAAATTGTTACTTGTCTTGAAATTTTCTTCTACTCAAAGTGTTATTTTTTAAATCTCCTTCATGACAGGTAAATAATACTAATGCAGAATTCACCTAGTTGTATTATGGTGTGAAGTGTTGTCCTTAAGTCTAGTACAAACTTGCAAAAAATAATATTGCATCTTATCTGTGTTCAGTAGTTGCAGTGAACTAACAGAATATTTAAAAATTATGACTATGGAAAAAATTATTTGTATGATATAGTGACTTATGTAATGGTTTGGATTAAAGTATTTGCTCTCTTTCTGTGTTGTTTGTTTTGTTTTGTTTGTTTGTTTAATGAACAATTGATATCTTGAACAAGTAGATACTCACTGTATAGATTAGAGAAGCATTCAGTAATCATGTAGTCATATGGATTCATCTCTCTAAGACCAATTTTTATCAAAAACGTCGGTTATAATCCAATAGAAAAATCTCTGGCCTTCCTGGCCAAACTTGTCTGCCTGCAGAATCTGCACAAGAAGCTATTTCATATCACTTTGGAAGTAATAATTTCCAGTCCATCGAACAGTACCCTCTTATAATCAATCAAAATGAAAGAAATATAGAAAAACTACTAAATACTAACCTAGAAATTAGTGTGCTAAGCCAAAATAAATACATTCCTTCAGCAAGTGAATTATTTTCAAGTCTTCTAACTCCTTTTCAGTGTTTCAAATATATAAGTATTGGTTTAATTTTGCATACATAAGTAGTACTTTCTGATTCAGAGCTTCAGAACTGAATCCAAGTCCATTTCCATGACTAGTATTGAGGTTACATGTTCTTCTGTCTCTTCTGTTTCTGACTCTTAAAAAGGATAAGCAGAAGCCAGAATCTATATGCTGACTCTGATTCAGAATTGTTAGCATATTCTGTGATTCAAATTTTCAGTGATAGGTAGCTGAGGATTGTATAAAGCTTTCTGGTCAACTCAGAAAAAGACAAAACATTCAATATTGCATTGGCACAGCACAAAAAACGCATAAAGCAAAACACAACTTTTCCTGCTTTAAGAAACAAATAACATCTAGAACCATTTGGCTTTTCATAATTATTAGGATTTATTTCTAGAACCTGTGGAATTTATCAGGGTTACTGAGCCTGTGATGGACCTTATGAAGCAGAGAACATGCTGAGTACATGCCATGTTTATAATTCTTCTACACACCTCACACAGTGTCATTTAATTTTACCTAACTGATCTTAAGAATAGGTGGTTCCCTTCAGTAATCTCCAGTAATATCCTAAAATCACTTTTTATTTCCTTCTTAGTGATTTTTTTTGAAAGGATAAATACCAATACTTTATGAGAATAATTTGAAATGATGATATTTCTTCCTTATCATTCTTTCATGCCTATCACTGGAGACATACACCGGGTATATTTGATACAGCATTATTTGTAATGCTTGCAATGTATTTATAAAGAAACCTTTACCTTATGAGCTTTAGACTCAAGGCTGAGTTAGACTAGTTTAAGTTAATATAAAGGACAACATTCAGATAAATCTGTATCAGTGCTAATAAACAATTTTACCAGCTTTCCAATGGCCAAATACTGAGAGAGAAGTGTAATGGCGTGGTTTGTTTTTCCCTCATTAAACAAGATACTTACCACTATTGCGAATTCTTTCTTCTAAAAGGACGGTATGTCCCGTGGGAAGTTTTCTGCTGAAGATCTCAGCTGAACGGAGGAACATGGCTTCTACTGCTGAGCCCTTCAGCAAAGCAATCTGGTCTTCATGATCAAGGGTTTGGAAGCCTGGGGAGACATTAGAGATGTCAGGCAGCAAAGGTCAAAGTTTCCACTTCTTTCTGCCCTGAAATGCTCACACGTGAGGTGTCACACATCTGTGTAACCTTGATGTTGGTGTCAGTAGGGTTGCCAAGTGCTGCATAAATTGAAACCCAGATTCCAGAAAATGACATCGATTTGAACATCATCAAATTTTATTAGGACTGCATGTGTGTTTCAGTGTTCATGGTACTTTTAGAGGAATATGATAAACAAAATCTAGTGGTGTAACATAATCAGTAGAATTTTATCTAGCCTGATCTTTCCTCCTAATATCTTCTGTCATGTTTCCACCAGCGCTCTCTATATGCCTTTCCCAGTGCCATGCTGCTTTCAGTCCTTTCCATGCTGTCATGGCAAAAATCAGAATTTGAAGTGACTAATTTTAAATATTCCACCTTGCCTTTGGACTAATTACTATTTTACATAGGGGCTTCCTGCTGTATTTTAAATACACGTTTCACTTTCAAATATAAATCTCCTCCCTGCTTCATTTCCTGCAAGCCAGTATCCCAGTTAACATAAAAAAATATAGTTACAAGTGCGGTACTAGGCTTTAAAGCAAGCCTGTGAGACACAGAGGAAGGACCAGGAAAGTCATGGTTTTGTACAGTGAAGTGTTAAAATACACCTTCCTTAATTTCAGGAAACTGGGCTTTTTGGTGCTTGTCAATAGAATACACTGCAAGGACCATAAATATTGGTGCCACCAATAAGGGAGGTTCTCATGTCAGACTCACAATTCAGTGGGTGTAATGACCTAGAGGCATTGCTAGAAAGGCAGCAAAGAGCATGAAACAGAGTGTGGCAAGTGTTAGTGGTAATTAGAGGCAGATTATTTGACATTGCAGCAATATGAAAATAAAACATCTCTAGACACACAATCCCTTCTCTGAGCATTTCGTTTGTCAATAAGTAAAGAATGCCACATCTCAGAGCTGCAGAGTTTGAATTATTCAGTGTATTATTCTTCTGAGCACAAAGCACCTTTTATTTAGTCAGTGTCTGAATAATGTGTAGAAGGAGGAGGCATTTTCATACAGTCTTCAAAATATGCACAACAATTGCCAAATGGCAACTGAAAGGCACATAAAGTGCGATAAAACAAAGTTTGCCCGAACACGCTGGATATACCTGGTAGCTTTTTAGTGAATTCCACAAGAACCTGCACATGACTGGTAGCCATTTCTGTTAAAATCAGAAAATTTCCTTCAGCACTGAATTCCTCATTTAACTGTTAAAAGTCAAACAAAGACAAATAAAAAAAAAAAATCTTAATTTTCACTGACATTTCACATTTCAGAGCAAAAAATATAAGAACTATCAGACAGGACCAGGCAAGAGTTTCATCTAACACTGTAATTTGTCTCCAGTGGTTGTCAAAACTAAGTATTTTGTAAGGCAGTGTAGGAAGTAAAAGAAGTAGACAGTGTCTTTTTCTCTGGAATACATCTTACTTTCAGTGTCATGTCAAGCAATGATTTAGGCACTTACTGAATTAGAAGTTCTATGTCTACCATATTTAACCAAAAGCCTTCACACATTTCTTTTAACAATGTTTTTTGTTTTGACCTCCTCAGTATCACACAGAAATAAGTTCCACAAAGTAATTAAGGCTTATTCAATTGTCCCCCTGTGTCTTTGTTTTAGTTTTCAATGCACTTCACTAGGAAAATGAATTTCTTCAGTTGTTTTAGTTTTAAGCTTGTTTGGTTTTTTTGAGTGTTTTGTTGTTGTTGTTGTTGTTGTTGCTTTTTGTTTGTTTGTTTGTTTTTTGTTTTTGTTTTTGTTTTAGGATGGAACATTACAGTCTTATTAAAAAAAAAATTATGTCTTTTGAATGCTTTTTTGCCTCTTCTCCCTGTTTCCCAGCTTTTTTCCATCCTACCATGAAAACTGGGAGTTCTTAAAGGAAAACAAAATTTCTAAAAAGTGTAGAGGAAAAAGAAAGAAGAGAAGATGAAACAAAAATCTAAATCTGGAAAATGTTGGAATTTGCATTGAAAAAATTTTAATATTTTCAGCCTTCCAGGCTGGTGTCTTTATAAACTGCACATCAAACTCAAATCACTGCCTATACTGACAATGCAAGAAACAAAGCTCCAATCAACAAAGGTTACAAGTGAGCATAAAAGCGTTATTGTAGACCTGAAAGCTTTTTCTTAACATTTAAGTTTGATAAAAATGTGTTCAAAGTGTTGATGGAATGAGAGAAATTCTGTCCCACTTGCAGCATACTTTAACTGTAGATTTTTACTCAGTTTGCTCTACTACTTACTACACCTGCTCATGCTGACTACAAATATTTGCAGTGTAACCCTCAGCTTCATTATCTGCATTTTAAAAATGAATTCATCAACATACTTACTAGTTTTTTTGACACCTCCTGTGGTATTTGTTGCTTACTGTATGAATCCATGATATAATCAAGAAGGTTCTGCTGCTCTGAGGTAAACTCTACTTTCTCCTATACTGGCAAAAAATAAAAAAATAAAAAAATCCAATCATAAAATCCAGTCATGAAATATGAAGGCATAGAAATTATCTGGTATCTCTTGCTTTAGACAAAAACCATATCTCAATTTTTCATATTTGAGACCAAGCAGGTAAGAGGTTTGTCACTGAGATTTTTACAGAAGTGTACAGAAGAGAGGTGTACAATGCTTTTAAACTGCATGGGTTTGTGTAGTTAATTATTAGAAATAAGGAAATGATTAGCAAATAACTAGGCATGTTCAAGCTTTATGATCACACATCACCATATGTGATATATGCCTGACATATATACCAGAGAAAAAATACTGTATGGATTTTATAGATTCTTTTCCTATACTGGCAAGTTTTGACTAAAAATATCAGAACCACTTCTATACTCAGGGGTACTTCCTTGGTTTGGTGGAAGATGGAGTCTTAATTAATACAGATAGCTCCAGAGAGTTTGCAATGCTCTATATTCACTGTAGTAGTCACATTTAACAAAAACCACCAGTACAGCATGAACTATTACAAGAATTCTCTTACCCTATATATTTTAGTTGTAGATGTTACTTGTTTCACATCATGGCCGTCATTATCTTCACTGATTGCCTGATCTGGGAGCTGCTTCACATTCTTCCGTAGCCTTTTTGATTTGCACTGTATCTCTGTTAACAGACCTAGAACACATAATCCAACACAAAACCATCTGATTTATATATGCCTCAAGTACAGAAGCATGTCTGTGAATGCCCTTTACACTGACAAACCCATTTACCTGTGCAGATCATTTCCTGAATGTGTCATTATCTTTAGATGTGAGTCTAATGAAGCATGCTGGGTACACACTAATGAGTAGTCCAGCCCAGATGGAGCTCATCTGCAGAGCAGAACATTTGTTTCTGGTGACCCAGAATCCACACAATGAACATGTCAGGGGTCTTGCTTTGGACCAGCTCTAATCTTTTCTTATAGACAGAAAACATTAGTCATGGGAGTGTGCTGGATTGTGCCTTTGTTTTAGTTTTAACAAAAAACCAAAACAAAACCAAAAAACAAACAAACAAACAAAAAACCCTTCTTGTGCTCCAAGACTCGAATCAAAGTGCAATAAATAGGAGCAATTGGAAAACTGGCATCAAAAGTGCATTCCTTATCTGATCCAAAACAATAATCCAGGTCCATCTGTTTTTACACAAAGAGCATCGGATATTTTCAATAATATTTAAGCAATATTATGTCTGTTGTGCAGAATCTTCAGACAGAAATCTCACTCAGAAACGTGGACTCCAGGGCTTCAGCCACTGCTGTGCCATTGTACAGATAGACCAACAGCTAAATATGCAGACTAAGAAGTAACTCAGGCTGGCAAATGTACCTTTAAAATGTATTTATTTAAACTGTTACCCAGCTGGTCTTACTAGAGGATATTATAAAACCCTGAATTTTTTTTTGTTTGGTTTGGTTTTTTGTTTTTGTTTTTGTTTTGTTTGTTTGGGGTTTTTTGTGTTTTTTGTTTGTTTGTTTGTTTGTTTTTGAGTTCTAGGCTACATTTCAGTACCTTGAGCCAGGGAGCATCCTTGTGTGAATGCTTGAAAGATTATCAATTTGCTTGTGCTAACAAAAGAGAGGGACAATAGGAACCCTATACAACCTATGGAAAACAGTCCAAAAGAACAAATGAACAAGTAAACAACTAAGAATTAATCTAAAAAGAAACCTATTGGCTTGTGACTTTCTTTCTTTGCTACTTTCTAGTATCCTTCCTATTCTTCATTTTTGAAAATGCAGAGCAGGAAAAGAAGCTCATTCAGTGAGTATATGATGTGGAGGAAGATACCATGAAGACAGTGAATTGCGTTGTGAATGTTTTTAATTTCCTGTTTAAGCCCTATATAAAATAACCCACCTGAACCGCTGAGAGAAGAGGAAATTTACATGATTAAAATAAGACCTGCAAATAATACCTTGAAAGGAGGGAATAGGAATCACAGAGATAATAATTGGTATCAAGCCATGTAATTTGTGGTGCCACATAGCACCATAGATTTCTTTTCCTAAATTATTCAGTGCATCCTTTGGTAGTGTTAATGGGCTTGTGCTGTTTTCCACCAGCTTAGGATCTGGTCTACTGCCTTCCTAGGAAAAATTTGCTTTAAATTTGCCTTAAGCATTAAGACAGATTTTTCTCATGCTTCCTGCTACTGACTATTACCTTGACAACTTATTCTGGCTCCATTTAAGTCAGTTGAAAAACTCACGTGTGAGATAGGGCTTTACTTTTTACCTCAGAGATATCTAAGTGTCAATGGGTATTAAATTCCAGGAAGAGTGGCAGAATCTGGGTCTTTCCTACATAGACTTTTCACCCAAGAATCTTAGAGTGTAGATCAGAATGACAAAAAATTACCGGAACTGATGGCTAGTAACTTTAGTCTGTCTGTACTTTGTGTATAAAGGGCAGAAGTAGGATTGTTGAGTAGCTGTGCCATAAATATTTATAATACCTTACCTACTTGTTCAGAGGGAAAAAAGAATCCACAGCACTTGTGATTACCATCCTACAAAATGCGCAAGTGCAACAAAGTTCAAGGTAACCTTTTATTTCCTAGTCATATTTTTTCCCATAAATACTCTATACTACTAGAAGTTTCATGTTTTACTGTCCTGGGTTGCCTTGAACTAAAAGCAATTATACAGCACACTCCTACTTGAAAGCCATTAAATTGTGCCTTGCCAAACATCCTCATTGCAGTGCATTAGAGCATGCTTATGGTTAAGTCATGAGCATCACAGGATACGTCGTGTTTCCATTGCAGGGAGTCAGATGGCAGTGACACTCACTGGCTTTTATTTCACATATGCCAGTTTGTGAAAATGATCGGCCAGCATAAAAGTTTCATGTGGTCCCAGTCAGTATTATTTACGCTGACCTGTTTTATTTCAGCAATAGGTTGTTTCTTTTGTCACACTGACTCAAGCTGTTTTGAACCTTCAAAATTTTGGAACAATGGATTAGGGATCAGCTCCACAGGGAAGGTATTTTCCTTTGACACTGCAGGACACTTTGAGTTCTGTCATCACAGCAGTGTCTGTTCATATATTTATGTATTGCACTAGAATATGTCATATCTCAGGATCTTGGCAGCCTGTTCAATTTGCAGAATGAAAGATTAATTACATTATGCTGGCAACACCTTCCAAATATTGATGGAGCTTATTGTTTCTCACATAACCAACAGTTAATATAGCATCTTCTGATCAGATTGGAGGATAGAAATATATTAAAAATTCCAAGTAGATTAATTTCCTGTATGAACCTAAATTGGTTTCACACATGCATGTATGCTAAAGTGATTGGAGCCATCAAGAAAAATAAATCATAGCCCTATTCATGGAAGGCAGAAGAGCAGATGCTTACTGACTGTTTTCAGGAATAAGATTGCAAAAATAGCACAATAAGGAGCTTTAAACATGTTCAGAGTTGCACTCCAGTATGCCTGTTGTTCTGTTATCCAGTTTGAAGCTCAATAAAGTTTACAAACTGTCATTCTGTATAGAATATTTACTTTAATATGAAACATTATTAAAATACATCATGTTCATTTCTGCAGACAGTTCTACCTATGTGCCTATATGCAAGGCAGGAAAATCTACAGTGTCAGGAGAAAAGCTAATGAAACTATAAAAAAGGGCTAGCCCTTAGCAGGCTTTGCCTGATTGCTGGGTGAGGTCTGGGAAACATACACTTGGCAAGTCCACAGAAACTTCCTGCTAGCAACACTCCTGCTTTTTTCTTGAAAACAACATTGTTTATGTGCCAAAATTTGGACTTGGCTAGCAAGAAATTGACTGGGAAAGCCCCAGAAAAAGTAGGGAAGAAAAGTGGTAGCACTTTCCTACTCTGGCTTCCCCAACCCTGCAAACTCGAATCTCCTAGGAGTGAGGAGACTCGCTTCCCCTGACGGCTTTTCCTTCCCACTCAAGCAGATTGATAGATGTTGTCTAGTGCAGGACAGCCTCTCCTTCACCATTGCCTCAGCTCCTACACCCTTGCACCCCTGAATACCAACAAAATCCCATTGCTTGTAAGTGCATTTGTCTTTTTCAGCAGGATTTGATGCACAGGTGTGGCATCATCTTTAACACACCTTCCACCTGCCAAATTACGTATTTTATATATTTACTATTAAAACCAGAGCAATTGAGCAAACACAGTATTTGGTGCACACTCTGACTATATGATGCAAATACCTGTATACATACATTCAGCCAACATGCCCATTTGCTTGCATTTCCTTAGACGGCACTCCTGGCACTTTCTCCTCATGTACATGTCCATCTCGCAGTTGCCTCCATTTTTACATTTGTATACTGCATTTTTTGTGATACTTCTTCTGAAGAATCCTGCACAACACAGCAGTGACACAGATGAAAAAAAACACTGCAAGAAACAAAGTCATCAACTTGAAGGGCAACTCGATCTGCATTGGATTTTCTTATTGACACATGTTCTGCCACAGCACAAGTTTCTTTCAGTGTCTGGATGACTGCACTCTTGATATTTGTATTGACAACAGTATCAAAGTTATCTAATTTAATAAATTAACAGAATAAATCATGGGCCCAAACATTAGACATTAATCCAAAGTAAGATCGTAGAACTGTGAATATTGTGAAAATTCAGACCCAAATCTGAAACCTGCCAGGAACAGGCTGAGCACCAACCAGAGTCATAGGGTGATACCATACAAATAACCAGGAAAAAAAACATGAGTCCATTAAGTGTCTTGAGGTACAGGATATGCAGGAGGAGGGTTGAGTAACTTATCACCCTTTCCCCAGTTCCTGGGAGTAAGAGAAGCTCCACATACTGGTCTGGTCGCTCAACCAAATTTAATAAGGAAGCTGCATTGTATCTGTCAATTGTACATGTGGTCTCCTCCCCTGTTTACAAGGTACTGCAGCCTTATTCACTAAATATTGTCCACTTGATGAGTTAAGCTGAGACCCAATTTCACCTGCACAGGCAGTCTTCGCTGTCAAAGCTTCCTGAAGTTTTAGTGTGACTCACTGCACCATCACAACCTTTTTACATTGTCCTTCATATGGAAGAGACTATTTAGCATTAAGTACAGAGAAAATCAGTTTTCCTTCCTATATGAGCACAGATTTCTGAAATAAACTCCCAGGAGATTCTGCTGGCACAGTGATTTATACTGCGCTTCAAATTAGACCTCTGTGTAAATTTACATTAACCAGAGCTCTTAAAAAACCTTTTGCTTTCTTATCACCACTGGCTGGCACAATAAACTCATTGTTTTCCAACATGGCACTTTGATGCACTAAGGCACTAGAAAAGACCCAATCTCCCATATTCAAACCATAGAGCAAATTCGGATGTGAACCTGAAGGATTTGTCTGTGTTTTTGCAGAGTGCATACAGCTAAATTACCCCCCCCACTGAATCTAAGCAAGATAACAGATGACATGATGATTTTGCCATTGTCAGATGAAAATTTCCCAAATTTGATCCATGTTTTTATGGTTGTATAATCTCTTCCAAGCACCAATGTGTAGCAACCAGTAAAAAAATTCCACTACCTGGTCACAAAAAAATCTGGCATTTCTCCAAATCTGCAATAATTCCTCCTTGAAATCTCTTCCATGCTGTCTATTTATTGGCTGCTTTTCAAATAAATGCAGTTTACTGGCATCAGTCTCTTTTGAAATGCAGATTACTTAGAATCTTCAGCAGCCCCAGGCATTATTTTTATTCATCATTCACATGGGTTTAATTCATTGCCATTTACTGGTGAAGGAAGGGAGAAAAAGACCTGGATTTAATCTGTAGGTTCTCACTGTCAGTTAAAGGCAACTGCATCTGCTTTATATCATTTATGAATTTTGTTAACTTTAAAACCTGCAATTTTTGGCACTTTAATTAGTAGTAAATATTGAAAAGCTCTGCACAAATATTTATGGCATTCAACGACTGATCAATTACGTTATCACTCAGCCTATCCACAAAGTGTGCATTTGTTTCTTCATGGGGGAACAAAGGAATAATGGTTTAGTAAATAAATTTTTAAACATATGCAAGGTTTTGAAAAAGTGACATTATGTGAAATAGAAAGTGATTTTTTTTTTTTTTTTTTTTTGCAAATGGTGGTTTTAATCCTACTCTTGCTTCAGTTTTATTGTGAAGTAACTCTTAAAACTTTGTTTTTTTGAACAGACTTCATAATTTTGAAATTAGCTTGTGGTATGAATGAAAATTATATATATTTATTATTCACTACTAATTCAAAATTAATTTAAACTCCCTGAAATACTTAATGTGTGACTTTATAAAGCAGAAGGAGTTTCACTAAAATTTAAAAGTTGGTCAGAAATGACATATGTTAAACTATGAAAGAGTAACCACCAAAAGATGAAGGTTTTTTGGGCACAGTCTAACTTTTATCTGATCTTGCCAAATTACAAAAGGCTCATGTTGGCTGGAAATGCTGAATTTTCTTTGTTCTCTTAGATAGTCATGAATATAATTAATTATGGTAGAGCTGCTCCAATGTTACTGATGCTGTTTTTTTCTTATGGAAATTAGGAAAGTTGAAAGAGGACAGCTGTAAAAAGTGTAGATGAAAGCTTTGGCAATATCTCTGTTTGCCAGCCTGATCAGTTTCAAATTATAAAGTTTTTGAAGCTCGCAATTGCTAACAAAGCTCCTGCTCTGCTCTGTCAGACTATCAAAACATCTTCTGGCATTCCTTCCCCCCATGCCCACATGGTGGATGTTAGTGAGGAGAACATCAAAGCAAGACCCTTCTTTGCAAGAAGAATTCTCTGGCTGGTGTAGGAGACATCAAGCAGTACAGGAGTGATTTGAACACTGCAAAAACTCATGCTGCAAGTCCACAATGAAGGGATGCACAACTAGTTTTGCATAGAGACTTTGTATGGTTTGGGGTGGAAGGGACCTTAAAGATGGGGACCTTTTCTTTAAGCAGAACTTATTCTGTGGCTTTATTTAACAAGTACAATGCTATGTTATATTTGTTCTGTAACATCTGAAAATGTTAAACCCTAAACCCCAGTGTCACTATATAGACTGAGGCTATACCATAACATCTTTGATGTCTGTCTGCAAAGGTTGTCTCAGAAATGGCCTTTACAGAAGCGGGTTTAAGCACAGTGTACTGTAAATGTTAGGTAAAATATTAATAAAATAGTTAATACCTATTTGTTAATTGATAGTAATGTACAAAAAAAAAAAAAATAGCAGTGTATACTCCTGACAGTGTCTTCAGATGAATATTCTCCTGAGGGACAATAAATAAGATCTTAATATTGTTCCTTCTCCCCAGGAAAGAAAACCCAAAAGAATGAAAGGTGTTGATGAATGCATTACCCAATTAAAAAAAAAATAAAAATTAACATATCCATCAGAAAGGATTGAATCCCATAAAAATATATGCAAAGCCTCTCCCTTCAAATAAGAGTGTCTACAGCATCAATAGAGCAGGGATGTTGCAAGATGAGCACCAGTCCAGCAGAAAGGGATCTGCGTACTCTTTTGGACACACATTTAGCATGACTTAACAGTTCTGTTGCCAAAAAGAAAACCTAATCTCATGCTTGGGTGTAAGACACAAACATATGAGGTAGTTCTTCTACTGCACTGATAAGAGAACTAAAGCACCAAGCTTAATTTTGTCCCTGTGCTTTAAAGGTAATATGAAAAATTGCACAGATACACAAGAATAATCGAGGTCTAGAAAACATAGTACCTGTTTCACCCTGTCAAACAGAATTACTGTCCTCAGCACACCGTTTCACTGAATCAGCTAGTACTTTAATCACCTCTAAAGTTTATTGTAGAAACAGAATGCATTATCTTTAAATAATTCAACTTTTACTGTCTTTGATCAAGGGTACTGTTCTTTGTAAGTAATGTTACAGTCATGAAACAGAGCAAAAACATAAAAATAGATTATCCCAATAAAGCAGTAAAGTTATGGTTACACAGAGTGATTCAAACTGAATCAGTAGGGAGGTGGACACATCTCCTTTAAGCACTGGTTTTAATCTGAATATCTGCCTGGTAATTTTAACCTTTCTCCCAGAAACATTCTTTGCAAATTACAGTTTGTAATTTTAAGTCTTTGGAAAGTTGCTAAGACACTTAATAATGAAGTTAATAAACAGTAGGAATATCTTACTATCAGAATAAAGGTATCATTACTTGGAATCTTCACGCCAAAATTGAGTTTAATCTGGTTCATAATGATAGCATTCATATGAGTTAATTCACAGTTTTTGACTTGGAGTCTATCCATGTGTACATCAGAAAGAAACTAATCTCTGTTGGAATTACTGAGATGAATTATATGACCCTTGACTGTATGTATGTTTAGAGTGGTTTTCCAGTGTGGTCTGTTGCTTCCTCACAAATGACTTTGTGATAGATGAAGCAAAATCCTGAAATTAGTTTAAGGTTCACTCTCTCTCACACTGAATTCCACATTAAGATATTTTAGTGCTTCAGAAGTGTCCATGCTTTAGCCATGTTCCATAGAACCGAAATGATAATGAAATATTTATGAACTGAACAAAAAACTGGGGCACTGTTTTTCTGGCTGTAATGTGCCTCAACCCTGTCACAGAATAACCATCTTTAGGTATAATAGTTAGCATAACATTTTTTCCCTCCCTGCTAAATTATCTGACAATCAAGTTTCCAATAAGGTCAATGATTTTCTATAGCTCACTTATCCTGACACCAACATGTAAATACTGTTCTTCTAAGAAGCAAGATATTTGTTCTACAGATACCACCTGCTTCCTTAAGCTCTCTCCCCAGAGACTGGGGCTATCTCTAGAAAAAAGTCTAGAACTGGAAATCCTCTCATTTAACAAACCTGAAGAGATCCACCATACCCTTTGGCAGCTGGGGTCTGCAGGTAGGGGCTGACAGCTTTCGCTGTTTTAAGTGCACTCTACTGGAGGCATTAGGGCTGGTTTTGCAGCTCCTTTCTAGGGCAGCCTACCATTGAACTCCCAGAGGCCTTCATGGGTGTGGTTCTTTCCACAGGCAGAAAATGGCATGGACAACTTTCACAGACAGTAGAGCCAGGCTCCACATAGAACTTTTTTTCAGTTTACCAAGAGTTATTGGTTACCCTACTGTGTTGTATAATCACAAGACAGTGGTAAGAAGACACTGTCCGTCTGTCTTGGGGAAAACACAGAATAGGGTGCACAAGATCCAAATGAAGATCTCCAAAATGCTTAATGCCTTGGATAAAATTAAGTAAAAAACAAAAAAAAAAACCAAAAAAAACCAAACCAAAACAAACAAAAAACCAAACCAAACCAACCAAACAAACAAAAACCCAACAAAAAAAAACAAAAACAAAAAACCCAACAAAAAACCAAAACCAAACAAACAAAACAACAAAAAAAAACAAACAAAAAATCCCGCAACAACAAAAAAAAATCCACTGTGCATATTGGCTGAACTGCTTTTGGTAATTGATTTCATCCTACCTTTGCATCCTTCACAAGTAAGGGCATTGTAGTGGTACCCAGAGGCTCTGTCACCACAGACCACACAGAGCTCTTCTCCTTTCACTCTTCCTGTAGAGTGACCCAGTCTGGGCTTTTTGGCTGCAGGGATGTCTGTTATCTCTGTTTCCCTCGTGAAAAAGGTCTCTGAGGGTAACCTCCTGAGTTCGTACATCCCGGGGGAATACCACTCCTCATGCTGTGGAGGGTAGAAGCCGAGGTTGGAGTAGTAAGGAGGTGATGAAATCTGAGACTGAACTTGAGGAAATGGCACACTGTTGTACTGTGCATAAGGTGACACATCGGCTTCTGGCACTGGAGAACTCATTGGTTCTGAAAGGACACCTGGAAAATAATAATGTAAACCCAATTTCTATTACTACCATGAAACTGTAGTTATTAGAGAAATTTCCCTTTTCAGGCAGCTATCTCAAAAACCAGGCACAAAGACTACATTATCTGAGCTCAGACTTGCTACAAATATACTGTAAGATCTTTTAAAAATATCTTGGTCATTTTCAGTCAGTCCTCTGTCACTGGTGGAAATGCCCGGCACTAGCACTGACATAAAAAGAATCTTGAAAGATACTGCGCAGGCAATCATAAAATTGTTCCATTTACAAGAAAGAGCAATCCACACCCCAGAGAAGCTAGCAACCCATCTTAAGTCTTACAGCAGGATAGAAGAAATCCAAACAAATGCCAAAAATTCTATGGCATTGGTGAAAGCTAGATCAAGATTCAAACATCATATTAATCGCTATTTAATTCAGAACGAATACCTCCTGACAGAAAAACTGCACTGGGGAAAATTACAAAGCTGAGGCTTAATTAGAAGACTGAAAACATGAAATAAACCTTCAAGAAGGGCCTGAAAAAATGGAAATCAAATTACCATGAAGGAACAGGGAAGATATTCCTTATACAAGTGGTGAAATGCAACCTTCTCACCATCCAGCAGCCAGCCAGTCCCTGCAGCCTAGTCCCCAGCTCCTACAAGCCTATGCCATTCAGTGCAGTTGTGCAGCCCTCATGGAAAGCACCTCAGTAAGCTAGCATTAGTCACCTCTGAGCCAACAACGGAGCTGGTAGTGTTAAAAGGAGTGGCAACCTTTCCTGCCAGGATCAACACAGTATCTAGAGGCTGCCTTAGTTTTGCTAATTACATTGAATGTTTAAAACTGCAAACAGCTCAAGTCTCATTTTTTTCTGTACTACAGGTACAACATCAAGCAATCCCTGGATGGTGTAGTTAAAATCAAGCCCATGGCAAACAGTTGAAAAGTGGAATTTAAAAGTTATTTGCAAACTGCTTCATATTTTCTGTTGGAGAGAGCCACATCTTGCTGTTTCATAAAACCATTGAGTCAATTCCTTTAATAGTTCCAAGAAGAGTCTGAGAAAAATACTGCATATTTCCAGGATGATGACCAGTCCACTTTTACTTGAGTCAACAGCAATATTTACAAGGAAAACTTAGATTAATATTAATTGATGACCATCACTTAACAGTGCTTCAGAAGAACTCCAAAACATTTTTGCTGACATGAAACTCTCCAGGGCAAGAGTCCTTCACTTCTGGGGAACAAGAAACAATAAAGCCATGCTAACTCAGTTAAGAAGAGGGAACATCTTTAATGGCAAAAATAATTAAAATCAGCAGTAGGGATCCTTCCCTCTCCTTTGTCTTGCTTCAGTCAGTGCCAGAAACTAACCTTTCTATTTCACCTGCTTTTTCACTTTCAAGGTCTCACACTCTCGCTATGCAAACGTCTGCCCTTCCTACTTTATCATGCTGCAGAAGCCATGCAAATGTGTATGATTTGTGTGGTCACTGCATTACCCACAGCACATCTTTGCTAATATGAAATGTTGAGATCTGAGCTCCAGAACAAGCAGCAAGATGCATGTCTGGAACATTGTGACACAAACTGAATAGGAATAATGGTACCATCTATTACTAACAATTAGTTTAATTACAGTTGCATTTGGAAGAGGCCAGGGCCCCGTACTAAACTGGCAGAAGCAGGGGAGCAGAAGGCACTCCTCAAAACCAAGTTTAGGACATTTAAACGAAGAATATAACAGAGGACATCTGGAGCTCTATGAAAGAGCCTGAAAATGAGGTTATAGCTTCATGCATCAAATGCAGACTGTCACTGATATCCACCAGCCGCAGTGGTGACAAAGCAATTAAAGGCTGAGAACAACGATTTGATGTCCGGTATAGGTTTAGTGAGTGAGTGGGGCTATCTTGAATTATATTTACCATTTCTTGAGTCTGATGCCGCTTAAGACTGGTCAAGGTACTTCAGGTACAAAACCTGATGTTAATTATGGGGTACACAATAATTCAGTCTCTTCTTGGAAAGCAATATGTTCACCATGGAAACCTGAGCTGTCTTTTGCTAGTTAGTAATTACTTAGTTGATTGAGTTTGCTAAAGGAGAATGGTACAATCCCAAAATGAAACAAAAGTAACTGTTGATTTTTAACAAAAGCTGTATACCAGCATCCTGAACTCCTTAGTTCTCTGAAAGAGAAAGAAGGAGAGGCAACATTCTTTCCACGGCAAAAATCCCAGTCCTACTTAAAATACGCAGGACTGCTAAGGCTTTGCAGCATGTTCTGAGATAATACTAGCTTACGGATACATTTAGAAAAGTCTCCACAATCATTAATTCTACTCTACTTATGAAGGAAGCAAATCAATAAGAGTCTTAATCATGAAGTTAAATATGAGGGGGAAAGAACCCAAAAAGCCTTTATCACCTCTTCCCTTCTGTATCAGATGCAGTTAAACAATTTAGTTGAACTGAGACCATGCTCAGAGCAATTTAAGAGAAAAGAAAGAACAGAACAGTGAACATGGTCTTGCTAAAACTCTGGAAAGTGCTCAGAGTCTAGTATGATTTTTAAAGATAATGACATTGCAGTTATGCAGGTTTTCTCACTTTAGCTTAAAGTTTTGTCAGGTTTTGGTTTGGTTTAAATAGATCCGAACATGATATCCCCGTAGACCTCTACATGGGAATCTAGACCAAATAATTCCTTATCACAAAACAAAAATAATCTTATCTTGCCAAAGCAGAATGTACATAAGCTCTTCTCCATATTAGTAGAAGTCTGTGATGGACTTGTCTCATATAACTAAAGCATAAGTAGCCCAGTAAAATCATTGGGGTTGCAGTAGTTAAAGCAGAAGAAGTAAAATAAGAATTGAGCTCACTGCACTACCCCAACATTTTATGTTTGTGTGGTCTTGCTATTTTGAAACATTTCTCTGTTTTTATTTCTGTAAGCATATGTTTTACATTTTTAAGGAAAGATTACTTAAGTGCACATAAACGTGATGTTACTTACAGCTGCAGATCTTTCATATGATGTTTTGCAATGAGGTGCTTTTCAATAAAAACATTTTACAGAAATATGGAAATCTTACTAAAACCAAAGTGAAGCCTTCACATGGATGTGATCATTCGTTACAAACATTTTCTCCTCTTGAAATGGAAACTCCTTGAAGAGTTTTGATTTTGTTGCTTTAAAGTTTACACTGAATATTTTACATAAAACTTGAAAAAATATTTGACTTGTAGAAATAGAAGGTAATTTTCCTTGTAGGAACTAAAGAAAGTGTTCTCAGTTTTCAGAATTATGCTGAGGTTATCTATAGAAGAAGGGCAGTTTTGGGCAGACTATTACAGAAATTATAATGAGATCAATAATGTAAAAGTTATTGTTCCACTAATATAAAGCTAATTGAAGAGAATAAAATTCTCAGCAGGTTTAAAATATGAACCTCTGGCTCTGCTTTGATATTCATGAAGGAACATAAAGAAATAACAATATTCAAGATTAAGTAATTTGGAAGCCATGGCATAGCCATTAGCAAAATCCTGATTTAATTCCAAACAAATTATTTACGTATCTTTTAAAAATCACTTGGTTTAAAAAAAACATTCTAGCATCCTACAATTTCAAGGAAGAACACAAGAATAAGTGGCAAAAACACCCAAGGAAGAACACAACAATATCCTACCTCAAGCTGGGTTCAGTCTGACCATTTCTTGAAGCAAAATACTCTCCTTAAGGCGCCCAGTCTTCCTGTTCCTCTCTCTTTTTTTTCTTTTTTTTTCCCTATAGACTATTTAATTCTGCTTTGTTTGTATCCTTTTGCCTTCTTTACTGTGAGAACTTTCTTTAAGACTAGAAAGGAGTGACACAGACCAGGGTTATATAGTTTACTGATTAACTTCATTACAGATAAACTTGTTTGTAAACGTCTGAAACAATGTCCATTCCCAGTGTGGATTTACCTGGATAAAATTTGGTTCCCATTCAATGGGGTGCCTCCAAGTAGCCTAGCCATTGTAATTTTGTACCTTCAGCACAAAGGTTCAGTTCAGTTCAGTTACAGCAAAATATTTTATCAATAAGTACTTGAGAATGTGAGCTGTTTTTGTGCAGTAGATTGACCACTCCAATGGCTCAGGAAGTATGCTTTAGCTGGCTGGATTAACCGATGTTAAGCTGAGAGAGTTTTGCCTTCTCAAAGAAAGGCCAAAGTGCTCTACCCATACTGGACACATTTGTATGACAAGATAGAAAGGACTGGGTTGGAAGGAACCTGAAAGATCACCCAGTTCCAAATCCCCTGTGATGGGCAGGGATGTCTCTCCCTTGAACAGATTGTCAAAGCTCCATTCAATCTGTCCTCATTAATTTTTTTTTCTCATATTGCCACTCTGCTTTGTTTTGCTCTTTTCATAATTATTATACATACAAGATTTTCTTTTTCAATTTGTATTGGTTTGTTTCCTTTTGATTTGGGGGTCAGTTATGAGCCTAATTATCTTCTTGCAGGGATGAAGCCAGATGTTGCATCATCTGCCAGATGGTGCTAAAGACAAGTAGTTATTTAACATATCTTATGATCTTGAAGCTGTTTAATTAGTTTGGACATTTGACCCTACTACCTTAAAAAAAGAAAGTAAAAAAAAATTTAAAAGCATAATCAGAAACAAATGCAGATTTGCCTAAAAGGAGTCAGCCTTTCAAGCTCCTCTAAAGCACTGTTCTATGCCTATGACAATGTTCAATGGCATTGTGTTATTCTTTCATTTAGAAGTTTAGGTGCATTGCTTTCTTTTCCCCTTTCTTGCATATAACTTTTTTTTATTATTCTTCTTTATCATTTTCAATACAGCTTTAAGAGTGTCCATTCATCCAAAAACTGTCTTTCTCAGCAGGGACATGTATAATGAGGGTGACATTTCTTGTCTTGTTTTAGTTTAATGTCACACTACCAGAAAACATTTTCAGGCTGTCCAAAAATGGTCTTCCTTCAAACTAAGCCTATAATAGTAATGAATTATCTTTTCAGGTTCTTAGAAATAATTGTATTTTTGATATCTGAAGTTTCACACTTTATATCTTCCATACGAATAAATTCTATATAAGGGGCTTTCACAGAAAATGGAATGGAGCTATTACTTTAGAGGCCTGCTACTTACTTATCATCGAAATGACAGTTTGAGTCAAATGCTCTATACAATTCAGGTGCCATACAAATACATAAGTTTACCCTCCACATTTAAGATCCAAAGGAGAGATTTTTGTTGTCTGAAAATTAGTTCAGTCCCTCGTCAAAAAGGGCAAGTGATGACCTTTGGAAGAAATAAGGTAATGGAGATACAGGTATTTAAAACACATTGTCCCTAACAGGAAAAACTTTTAAAGCTGATTGAAAGAACTTATCAAATACCGTTTTTGTGAGAGTCTTGCTGTCCCAGCTGAATTGCCAAGCCATAGAGCATGGCTTGTCTCAGTGCTCTGCTAATGCCCCTCAGCATGTTCTAAGGCACAGCTTGTGTCCAGTCAATTTGGAGCAAAGCAGAGAAGCTCAGAGCAGTCTGTCTGTCATGGCAGAAGTGTCCACAGAATAAATTCATGGCTCTAAAGTGAACTACAAAGTTTCCAAAGATTTTTAAAGAGAGCAGGATTTCAGTCAGAAATTACAGAGGTTAAAAAATGCAGGTTGGTAGGTGTGTTACTTTCCCTTAGTTCAGTATATGAAACTGCACCATTCACAGTACTGGTGCTGTTCAGTCCAATGGGGCTTGTGAAATAAAAGCAGAGTTTGACTGAGGAAGGGAAGAATCTCAGTGGGAAAGGTCCCATGGGGTCCCACACACCTCTGGGTTTTCTTTTTAGCAAGAGTCTCTTTCCCTCACTGGGAAAACCAGAGCTGCATGAGAGATAAAGTCGATCTTGCATGCTGATACTATGGAGGTTGTATCATTTTGTGAATTTGGTTGTGGCCACTTCTTCAAAGATGTATTTTCTGTAAAGAGAACTAGGATGTTTCTAAATCACCTGGGTAGGGATTTAGAAAAAAAGAGTCAGTTTTCCAGGAAGACAATATGGAAGGGAATGGCTTCTACTAGGTTAAAGATTCTTCCTCATTTGCACTTTGAGACCCTTTTTCCAGGGACTCATAACTACAGAAGTTAAAACCTGTACTTAGAATACACTAACTCAAAAGACAGAGAGGCACTTTACCTTAGATATGTTGTTAAAATGGCAACATACAATTTCCGACTACTGAAAGGTAGAAAACCCTTTTCTTTTTCTTTAAGCTCTTCTGAAACCTACTGCAACTGGAAATCTCGAGGCTATGTAGAAGTGCCCTGGAATTACCATGGTGATGAGAGTCACAGCACAAGCAACTCACAATTGACAGTGTTTCTTCTGAGAGACCTGATCTTGGTGCTACTGCTTGGAAATGCAATTAAATTTGGGTTTTAAGGTCTAATGACATTCCCCTCAGAAACTGAGTGAAGCATGAGGAAAAGAAAATACATTTCCAAGGGCTTTTTTTTTTTTTTTTTCCAAAGGAGGGTATGTACCTTTGAAAAAAAAGGAGGTTGATTTGTATAAATACTAATGTCTGTAAAGCCAGCAATTTTTAACTTGTTGTGAGCTGTGATATGTGAGAAGTCCTAAGAGAAGTGTGCATTCTAAGGGTCATCCAAAAGAAAAGTTTTCTATTTCCTTGGGTTCACAAGTCACTTCCTACCAAAACTGAATGTCCAAAAAAAAATTTTAATAATTTACAAATATAAAATTGAGAGGCAAAACCATTTCCTACAAGTCTTTTGAAGAGAAGAGCCATATTTTCACAATGAGTAACATTCTCTGTGGACTCAGTTTGCATATTTTTTCTGATGGGCTTTTTACCCAACTCTAAAAGCAAAAAAGACACCACATTGGAGTGAGATCCCACAAAACGAAAGTCAGCTTAAGTGAAACACAGCAGGTGTCCCGTGTCTCCTTCCTAATGGGCCCTCTGATTTGACCCCTTAATACATGATTTCTTTCTGTTACAGAAATGTCAGTTTGAATTAAGACTCCATTGTGCTTAGCTCTGTATTTCTATAATGGCTGACACAATCTCCCTTCAGAAGGCCTCACAGTTTGTAAGATTTCCCTGTGGAGGAAAAATATTTTACACAATATCAATTTTTTTTGTATTTTCAAGCTACCTGATCATTAGTCTTTAAAAGTAATAAAATATATAATTAGTGAAAAAATACATATTGGGGGCAATCTTGATAAAAATCTGAAGTAGGTCAGTTATGCAGGAGTTTTTAAATGATGATTGGATATAAAATTTGGCAACCTAGGTCTGAATATCATTCTCCTGTTTGTATATCATGGCCTGGCATTAGAATTAACTGGCAGCAAAGAAGAATTTTAGACATTTGCATATACTTTTTTAACAACTCCAAAATATTTTGCCCTCCCAACACCAACTCAGAGGGATAAAAACCAGTAACATACTATAATGCAAGGGGTTCTGCTTACCAGTAGTGATAGTGCTTTAGCTTAGCTGTATGGAGCCAGAAGACTGACTTTGAGAGATGCTCCTGACTTCAGAGAGCTATGCAACCAGAGTGGCTCTGTGTCAGAGTCCTTCCATGCCCCAGCCTCTATTCTTGTCTCAGGTGAAACTGGAATGTTTTCAATTTTTCCAGCACACAAAAAGACATAATTCTGGTCTTATTTGGACTGGAAATTTCTGAAGTGTTGCAGCATTCGGCATATCTCACAGTATGTGTGAGGTCCTCAATGTCCCATGTTATCAATGAGGGACCCACTCTTCTGCCACACAAAAAGCTAAAAAAAACCTATTATTCTCTCTTTTTAATCCTTAGTGGCATATATATCAGAAGATAGCTTCCCCAAGCTTATAAAATATTGACCACGAATTTTTCATTCACTAGTAAACCCAAGCTTAGCCTTGAAAAATTCAGTGGAACTGGAGCAAGGAGAATTCCAGTCTGCCTTATAAATTTTCTTGCACACTGAAGTTAATAGGATGAGGTTTTAAAAGTCTTAAGACAAAGATTTTAATTTAGGTGAAATTGCTTTCATAAATTTGTATAATATGGCAATGCAAATACATTGCAGGATAATTTTATTACAAATTAACTGGAAATAGATCTGCTCAGCTTGATTTAAATGACTTACATGAAGATAACAACCAACCTGCATGCAACAAAAGGTCTGCTTTTGCTGAGTAGTTTCCGGTATTAGAAAAGTGCTACAAAAACAAACTACAGGCTCTGCTATGAGCAGTGATGAGATCAATAGTGTGCAGGATTAAATTAACACGACAGGTCCATTGTTTGTTATTCCTTTCATAAGTATTGAAGATTCAAGAGGATTGGCACAGGTCACTCACATGTCCTTGACTTGCCATTTCAGTGCATTTTCTTCTAGGTTTTTAAGGACAGCTTGCTATTTCAACCTAATTTTGGTGACTTACCAAACAAATGAGGACCTTCAGCAAGAGGGAATCCATCAGCTGTAGCTAGTTGATGATGCCCAATTAAATTCATTTCAGATCCCATTTATTCTTCAGTTCAGGAGGAATATGCTGATTAAAAAATAGATTGAAAGGAGACCCTGAAACATGTAAAGCAAAAAGAAAATTTTAACCAAGATGACTTAGTTTTGTGTACGTAGTATAAGGCAGAATTCAAGAGGCTGTTTCAATATTTGCTCTAACAAACATTGGCTTGAAGTTACAATACCTAATTCAGCGTTTAAATAAAATGCTGCATCCAGCTTGTTTGTTTTTGTCTTGTTGTGGCACATTTTACTTGCCATCCTTCTGCTGTTCATTTTAAACTAATGGCAGCTTATGCTCAAACTTATTAAAATATTCACAGACTGAAGCACTGGCCTGACCTGCTGAGGTCATGCTTCCCAGCATAGTATTCCATGGAATACCAGTTGTTTGTACTAATTTTTCATCACTCCATCATTTCATTGCTGTCACTTACTGAAAAAGTGTAAGTTTATGCTTAGATCAGAAGAATATAGCCAGAAAACTTGACTTTAATCTCCAGTGACCAGCTCTTTTTCTTGCCTTCAGTAATTACTGTCTGAACAAGACAAATGGTGATAAACACAGAAAGCAAAGATTTGCTTTGATAACCAGGCTCAACCATCCACTCCCTCTTTGGTCTCCAGCCACACAACTCTCCCTAGGCATGTTGGGAGATGCTTGCACCCGTTCACTGGCATGCTTTCCTAGTAGGTCAGATGGAGCAGTTTTCTTCTCCTAAAGTTGACAGTGGCGCTCTACCCAGGCCATCTTCATCTGGTTCCAAATGCTAGGCTGTTAAAATAGAAGAGACCTGCCATTGCCTCCTACTCAAGCAGAAGCTACGGCAGCACCTCATCCAGCAGGAAAGCATGCAAGAGGCTCCCTTACCCAGGTCTGGCTCATGTGGGTGGCAGATTGCATTTGAGGCAGGATCATCAGCAACAGAACATATGGCTCCAACAACAAGATGTCTCAAGAACTTATAAAAACACCAACAGCATTCTGCACAAAGTTGACAGAAGGCTGTTTCGCTTTGTTTCGTTGCCTTAATTCTTTATTTGTTTTTATTCCCATGGGACTGTCCCTGGGACTGCATTTCCACAGGCTGAAGGGGTTTGAAAGTTACAGCCCAATCTGTTTCCCAGTGAGAGTGCAGCATGTTTCTCAAGCAGAAATGAAGTCATCTGACAAAAACGTGAATGCTGCAGGAGGCCCCAGTGCTGAGCAGACTGGAAAGTAGTTTCTGAGACTGGCAAGCACACTCTGTAATTATATTCAGATTTGTCCCTGAGGATTCATTAAGGTCGTTCTTAACATAAACAAAGGTCCTCTAATTAGACAGATGCATTTTAAATGTCTGCCCACAGATAATTTAAACAGTTTACTCAGAAACGTCAAAAGCTACTTGTATCACAGACCAGATAGGGTTCTTGCGGCAAATAACATGTAAACACACAGTCTTGAATCTAGCGCAGAAACAGTTTTGCAACAGCAAAAAAACTCCATGTATTGGCCCATGGATGGGCTTTGGCAAACAGCGCAGCTACTCCAGAAAGTCCGTGTTTGCTTCCAATTATTTTGCTGCCTTGCTACTGTATCTGCCAGGGAAGGTTTCTGCTTGACTCAAGTGGTGGGTCTGCTCCCAAGGCTGCAAAATTTCCTACAATTCCTGACAGTTCTCATGAACTGGGGATGGGATTCTGATTACAGTCCATTACAAGTGTTCTGGGATGGAAGAAAACTGCAGCACAGTCAGGATCCTTATAGGGGTCAGAAAAAGAAACATCAAAATGATGCAACTTCAGAGTGCTAGTGAATATTTCTCTGGATTTTCTTGTTGAAGACCAGAGAAGAAAGGCCATCACCACCTTCTTCTCATGTCCAAGCCTTTCAGTATTTTCCTTACAGGTGTGGAAGTGTATCCCTGAGAGTTCCTTGCAGGATTAGCTCTCCCTGCAACCAGATGTGAAGAATATGTTCTATCACTCTTACTACTTCTCATGTTTCCTCCTCAGACTCTATTGGAGGACCTAATGCTGCAACATCTAACATGTCATCTTTGGGATCATGAATTGCTATGCAGTCATACAGAGCCTAGGATTTACCTTCTTAGGGAATGTTGGAAGTTATATCAAAATACTTTAAGGACAGTCCCAAGAAGACATCCAATTAAAAGTACTTACTGTCAGACTTTCAATGAATAGCTCCTTAGCTTGTAAGATATATGTCCTGCATCCTTCTACTTTGTGCTGCAAACAAAGAAGAAAGCAAACAAGCTATATTTTAAATGCTTACAAAGTGTCTGTGCTTTCACAGTATCTTTGATATGTTTATAAATGTATTTCTTTTTTCTTTGAGGCTATTCTGTTTTTTAACATGTCATTATATAATGTCACTCTTTTACCTCCAGACAGACTTCTTAGTTTTATTATTCTTTACATACACACACACGCACATACCTGGTGTTATTCATATTACCTTGTTTATTAACCTCTTCTCAGCCTCATCATCCTGGACTCTTGCTGAGGTTAAACAACTGTGGTACCAACTGGCTTCAACTCTCAAGGAGCAGAGGCATTGTTCTGGCCAGTGGGATAGGCACACCCAGCAGACATACAGTGGCACCCAAATTACTGCCAGCATGGCTGGGTGAGAAAGGGTGCCCATGTGCATGGAAGCTCTTGTCAGAAGCATTCCTTCCAAATCTAGAGAGTCTGAGGCATTCTTTTGACTGGTAACATAAAGCTATGTCATCTTAGCTTCCAGTGTAAGTTAATCTACATGAACTGAATCAGTAACCTAGTCTCTTAATTCAGACTTCTTTATCCACCAAATCACATAATACTGGAAAGCTTCTTGATATTTGTAGGCATCCTTGGTATGAATAAATATTCATAGGTATTTCTATGTTTGTCCTCTTATATGAACTGTTTCTTTGGAGCTTCTTCTATCAAGATGAATCTAGACTACCTTAGCCAACCTGACTGATACTCTATTTTAAGGTGTAACAAAAACCCCCCAAAAACCAAACCAACAAACAAACAAACAAACAAAAAACAACAACAAACAAACAAAACAAAATCAAGAAACAAGAAACAAAACAAACAAAAAACAAACAAAAAACCCCCAAACAAAACAAAAACCAATCAAACAAAACCACATATCATATAGGTAAAAGGTGAAATAAAGGTAATAGTTCCAGAGGAAATCAATATTTCTCTCCAAAATAAAAGCCCATCAAGAGAAAACAAAAGGCATGGGATAAATTAGAAATAATTATTCCCTTCAACTTTTAAGGTAAACATATTTACTCCACCACCTTTAGAGACAGTTTTCATAGGCCAAAAATATACAGCAAAGAAAAAAAGATCAGTATGCATAAAGTAAAATACATGCCCAACAGCTTGAGAATATTGTCATCCAATGCATGTTAAGGGATCCAAATTATGGGCAATTTTGTTACATGTAACCTTTAACTTATTTCAGAAGTTATTTCATGTCAATCAGTGCATGTTTACATATTTTATGTTTGAGAAAATTGACATGTATATTATAATACATGAGGCTTGTTTATCCACTGTATGGATATGTATTCGTGTTTATTCACATTTGTTATGGGATGTGCTCCTTGGAGTATACAAATATATATGCATACATTGGTGTGCAGATTTCAAATTTATGGTGGAGTCTTATCAGTGCGCTACCTCTAACCTTGCTGTGCTCAGTACTAAAGCTTTCCCTGGCTTCTGTGTAAGCAAAGCCAAGTCTCCGTAAAATAAGTAAAGCTAAATCAACTGAGTTCACTGAAAATAAAGCATGACGGCCTTGTACTTTCAAGTAACATAAAATATGTTTGATTATCAGAAAAGCTCCATGATAGTCTAAGCGTGGTTTTCCTTCAGAAGAATTATTGAATCTATTTCAGTTACTCAGCAAAGGAAGATATATCAAAGCACTTGCAAAATTTTTCACTAATATTATTGAGGTACATTTCCTTCCATCTGTCCCATAATATTGTCCTAGTCTTGACACATCTGACTGCCTATTGCTCAAAGAGAAATTTCAGTAACATTAATCTGTGGTCCAATTGAAACACTTATCATTAATGGGAAGACAGATTCCCATATAGTTCATGGGCTTTTGATGTGGCCTCATAGCCTGTTTGTAGAATATTTAATGTAGTGCCTCAGTTATTTGAGAGGCTATTTTATTTGCTTACTTTCTTGTTTTAAAGTGCGTCAGAGACATGAAAACATTAGGAAGGTTTGTGCTCTCTGTTTCTAGCCTATTGCTGTTTGGTCATTTTGACAAGCATTTCACCACACGCAACGACATAGCCACTGACACAAAATACAAGCAACAGTATAAGCAAGTTTGAAAACCAGAGACAGGACAGGAGTTATTGTGTTTGTTTGAAATTTTCTGTTAGATTACTTAATAAGGAGTATAAAATCAGAAGAGCAAAGAGACACAGGAAAAAAAAATAGGGCATTCTTACAGCTTAGATGTAAAGAAAAACTAAGTATCTAAGCCACAAGTTGAACTTGAAACTCTATGAGAAGCTTCAATGGCATTTCTATAGGCAGTAAATAACTTCAAGTAGTGGGACCAGCTTCTGACTGTCCCTGGGATGACCTCCTGAACACCATTCCTCTCTTTTCCTTTCTCCACCGTCTTTTTCTTGTCTCACCTGATAAAACTGCAAACTCTCTTTTCCTGACCATTTTTGGGTTCACATTTAAACTAGTGAAATCCAAATCTAATTTGGGATCTCTAGATTCTCTGTATCACAAGCAATAGCAATAAAAATAACAAAAGCCAAAGGTCATCCACCACAATTTTAATTTTCTGAAGATAAATGACTAGCAGGAACACTCAGAATAAAGTTAGATTGTCTTAAAAACTAGAAATGGATTCAAATAGAATCACTTGAAATTTGAAACCCCCCCTTTTACTTGTGCTAGTTATGTGAAATAAGTGCCAAAGTCCTGTACTTGGAAGATGCACTTGGAATCTCTACACAAAACTGTCAAAGAAAAAATTACATTAAACAAATATAAAAATATAATAAAATTATATTAAACTATCCCCTTTCTTAATTGTTCTGTGTTCTCCCATTAATCACATCAAAAATATCGTGTTTCTAAAAAGACAAAAAATAAATAAAGAGTAATTTTGAAGCTAATGCACATAATTAACTGGATAGTGCTATTGCAGAAAAGACTCGATATCAAAGTTGCATTTTCCTTTCCAGTGACACACAGAAGCCAGCTTTCTAAAGACAAATTTCAGCACTGTCATTATTTTTTTTTTATGGCCTTACCATTTTTCCCCAAGGGGAACTCCTGCTGGTGAGAGAGTTTTGTGGATGAAATTACTACTTCTTATATTATTCTTCAATAAAATAGTAGAGCTTGAAAAATATTTTCTTTCTCGTCAAAAATCCATTAACATCCAGTAAATAATTCAGGTGAGAAAATTACGTTTATACTACACAACAGCAAGAGCTATCAGTTTCAGGAATTATTACTTACTGTTCTTTTCTGGAAGACTGCAGATGGCAGGATGTAAGACAGTTCTATGCTCAGTTCAGTATCCTAATGATTCTCACACAGGAACATTTTTGTTTTGGTTTGGGTTTTTTTAGGTTTAGCAGAAGGCTGTAGTGATAACACAGTGAATCAAGGCTTGGGCTCATTGGCTCAGTGCCCTAATGGACAAGGATTACTCATTAACAATTCTCTCTTTGCGAAACTCTCCAAACATGGGCTGTATTAAAATGTTGTGAATTCCAGCTTGACCATCAGCACAGAGATTTGAGATGCTCATTAATACTCTGATCGGGTGCAGAGGGGGAGCTAACTCAGAGTCGGGTGATAATACCTTGGTGCTGATTACCCCACTTTTCTTGCACATGTACATTTTTGTGACATTTTCAGCCCCCTTGTCTTTCCCACTGAGAGAGCCCAGATGTCATTCCGAGTAATATCTTGATTTCTAAGTCGTTCTGTTATTCTTTACACTTATTAGGGGAACGGAGCATTACGCTGCGTATTGAAACAGAACGGTCTATAAACTAGTGCATCACAGGGATGTGGGGACATTAAAGTTTGGTTCCTGGATCTGCCACAATCTCTAATAAACTTTGCAATTTTGATTTGGGCTCATTCCATAAAGTTTTAGACATGAAAGTGAGGCCCTTAACTTTAAACCTGTTTGACTCATACACCGTTTGTGCGCAAGGGGAAGAAAATGGTACTTTTAGATGATAAACCACATTCTGGGTGGGCTGCACTGCATCTGAAAATGCTGATCTCTTGGCACTGACAGAAGAAGGACTTTGAGCTACTACATCTCCACTTACCCAGAAGGGGAATTCAAAGTAAAGTGGAGCTGATTGAAACTGTTCTGTTTCAACATCCCACCTACACAGGAAGGGTAATAGTTCCCTGTTTTGCATTGCTAAACATATCTGGTGGGGAGAAGTTGATCTTGCAGTGTTGTTAAGACAAATTTCAGCCAGAGGTGACAGCTGATGGCATCACTCATGGTGAGTTCATGACTGCCACCCAGTATACACTCTCCATGCTTCCCTGTATATTTGCACTGCCTGAGCAAGACTGAATACACAGAGACACAGTCTGTGCCTCCTACTTGAGCAAAGAGAGGCACTGGGCAGCAAACACAGTTCTCTCTGGAAGAAATGTGAGAGCTACTGGTAGTGAAATTACCAAAAGTAAAATTCCCCCAACTGCCTCATTTTAAGAGAAAAGTATAATACTTTAGAAAGGTATATTCATCCTCAAGCTTATCTCAAGGAAACTCAAACTCTCTGTGACTTGTAACTATAATTAGTAAGGGCTATTTCTTATGTGTTCTGTCCCTTGCACACTCACCTCATAGCCAGCCAAACACTCACAGTATGACAGGTTTCTGAAGAGATCAGTGGGAGAATGAGGCCATAAGACTGTCACTTGCCACTAATACTCCCAAGGGTATACTGTTTTCAGGGACCTATCTGGTCTGTAGATCATTCCAGCAGGCACCGGCTGTATGATAAGTACATTTGAGACTAAGGCTCTCTTACTCCTCATTTCTAACTCTCTGAAAGACATCTCGCTACTGTAAAGACTGAGATTTTTGTTTGACAAATTCATGCTTAGCTAAATTGACAAAATTCTTTCAAGTAAGAAAATTCCTCCAAAACAACCCTACTCACAAAGGACACTCCTGAACTCCAAACATGCCAAAATCCCATCTAACACTCCTCAGTGTATGTCCACTCTGATGGTGCCAAGAAAACACAGGCCAAGAGAAGAATTTTTTTCATCATCCTGAGAACAGCATTTTTGTTTTGTTTTGTTTTGGGTTGTTTTTTGTTTTGTTTTTTTTTGTTTGGGTTTTTCTTTGGGTGTCTTTGTTTATTTGTTTGTTTGTTTGTGGTTTTTTTTTGTTTTTTTGGGGTTTTTTTCCCCTTATCAGGTGAAAAAGCAGAAGCAGAGCCAAGAAGGCCAACAAATGTTATATAATGTATCATGGAGCTTTCTGTCTCTTGGCTAGTTCTGAACATCTGAAACCCCTTTTTCTGATTTCTGCAACACTGGTCTGAGAGTTGGTGGCACAGATTGCTGCTATTTAGAAGTCCCTAGAGATCAACTTTCAATAAATGTTCTTTCCCAATAAGCATTTTCCTCTGTGTGAATGCTGTTTGTCTGACAGCAAAGAGCTCATCACAAAGGAAATAGAATTTAATACCTCTATTCAGCAACAAATCAGTTGCATGAAAACGTTTTTTCTTTCCTTACAATAATAAAGAGGCAAGCGTCAAAGCAGTGCTTTGTCCACTAATCAATACTTTCAAGACATTATTTGAACAGCAAAGAAAGAATACATGTGATGAGGAGACGTTGCCTGTAGCAATGACATGTGGCATTACTAGTTCAAGCCAGGTGTTCATATTTATTGTGGTTCATGTACAAATGAGAAAAGAAGGGAAAGGAATTAGAGCAAATCAAATGTGTCTTTTGTAGTGTTATTAGAGACTACCTACACAGCACTGGGGGAAGGAAGAGGAAGAGAGAAGATTCAAATACATTTACTTAGAAGTGGAATATCTTTTTTTAAGATAGCTTGCATACTACAATTTTTTTTTAAATTTCAGAAAATTAACTGACATCCTAAAACTTTCCTAGACAATAGTAGGATTGCTTCAGTAACTGACAAAAAGCATGTGTTCTAAAATACATCCATGCCATTATCAGTGCAAATACACGTTCAGCAACAAAACCAGGCATACAGGTAACATTCAGAGCTAGAAATCTGTCTGACTAGAAAATACTACTTCATGAAAGAATGAGTTGTATCACAGCTCGTTTGCCGCCCCTCCTCCTGCTGCTGTCTTTTCTCCCCTGAAATAATTGCTATCCCAGAGTTTCACTGATAAGGCAGCTCCATAGTCTCAGTCATAGAAAGGCAAGACAAATCCTGGCAATAAAGTAGTTTGTCATCAAAAGTATGAATGGGAAAAATCTAGCACAGGAGATAGGGGGAAAAGAAGAAAAGGTAAGTTGGGCATTCATCTTCATAATTTCCTTCTCTTCTCATTCAGATGAATGCATCACCACACATTAAAAAAATATGAAAACAATACACTCACAAATGACCAATACCTTCTTTTCACACAGATCATCTTGTCAACAGATGAAAAAGCTTCCTGACTAGTTGCCTGGAGCTCTAGCAGCAATGTACACATGACAACCATGAACTCATTCAGGTTAGAAAAGACCCTCAGCGTCACTGAGTTCAACCATTAACCCAGCACTGCCAAGTCCACCACTAAACCATGTGCCTAAGTGGCACATCTTCACATCTTACAAATACCTCCAGAGATGGTGACTCAAACACTTTCCCTGGCAACCTGTTCCAATGCTTGACAATCCTGTTGGTGAAGAAAGTTTCCCTGTAATCCAATCTAAACCTCCCCTGGCACAACTGGAGGCCATTTCCTTCCTGTGTTAGATAGTTATTACCATGGGTAGATTGAGGACAACAAGCTAAACCCAGATGGATCTCTGCCAATGGATTAAGTCCTCTGTTCCCTGAGATGCAAAGGGGGAAATGTCATGTCTTACCAATGGAAAAACATTTTCTTGGCCAAGGGATTCCCAGGAATACCTTGGGAGAAGTAGGAACTTCAAGAAAGATAAATCAAGATTCCCAGCTGGCCCCTAGAGCTGTCAATACCCTGAACACACCTGGTCATTTCTGACAAAAGGTCCTATTTGCACCAATCCCAACTAGTGAGAGACCTTGGGTCTGTGTTTGTTTCGTAGGCCAAGGGACATGTGTCTTGACTGAGATCTGCTTGTGCTCAAGAGCAACCTTTTCCCCATTCTCACAGCTCCCAGAACAAATGGTACTGCAGACACCTGAGAGATCATCTGAACCAAACTATGCCACAGCACAAACCATCAATTACAGCTCGGAAAGTGTTCACAACTTGACCATAAACAGTTGCCACTAACAGAGTCAGATTCAGCAGCCCTTATTTATTTTTGCTACACAGAGTACATTTTGATGCACATTTTTGCATCATCTACACTACTTTGGGTTACAGTATGTCTCTTCAGACCAGCCATTTCTTACACTTAGGTATTCCAAGAAACATCAATATTCATCACTCTAAAGATTAAAGGCAGCTTTTCATTTCTTGAAAGATGTCCAAGATTAACCCAAGCTTACAATAACTTCTACCATCTGAAGATAATTAAGCAATCTTAACAGGTATATCTGCCTCTGAACACGTTAAAAAGTAGGTAAGGAATGGATGAAAAGTTTCAGTAAGCAAGTTAACTTTAGTGTCTGTTCAACTTTTTGTCCTCCTGCATTTCAAAAGTGAAGGAATAACTCTGCTTTTAGGATTAGTTTAGATTACTCAATAAGTCTTTCATAAATCAGAGTCTCTTCATTGTAACTTGCTCTGTAATTATTCAGTTTCTGAACAGGAAAAAATGCATTCAACAACCCTGTGCTGTGCCTTCATGCAATCCAGTCGTCTGTCACTCATGTATTTTAAGTGAACTTTCATGAAGGGTGAAGTGACCACAGCACAATCTGTCCTAAGACAGGGAATTCCTCCCTGATGGCAGGCAGTTAATTTTTACCCAACACACTCTGGCAAGAGCACGTATGTATTAGCAAGAGACCATATTACTGCAGCCTGGGTGCAAGAGGAGAGCTGAGCATATATGAAATCAGCTGCAGTATCAACTCAGCAGCTCAGTAGGGACAACTTGGTCTATTTCCCTTTTGCTGACTCCAAGAGAAATTCTGAATGTTTTTCTAGGAATAAGTTGTGCTATTCCACATCAAATTCTCTCTCATTATTTTAAATTCTAATTAAGACACTGATGTTACATGCTCTTCCTCACCCTCTACTAAAGGCTACAAGTTTAAAAGTTGCTAGAGATATCACAGCTTTAAGTTAAACATGTTGGTCCAGTATTAGCTGATAAGATGTTTTACTAGAAGCCTTGGACTAAATATGTACTTTATTCTATCAGGTTTTTTTCTCTTGACATTTTGATATTTCACAGTATGGTAAGTGATTGAGTTCAATACCGGTTAGCTTTCATTTATATAAATATTTGGAGAGATAAAATTATTAAGAAATGTTGATCTTTTCCAGTAAATGAAAGCACTGTCCTTTCATTATTAAGTGGTTTTCTTAAACTGAATGCCAAAGACTACAAGTGGAGTATTATGAATAAGTAAATAATTAAATATTTTAAGATGGGTTTTTTAATTGTTAAAATAACCACACCAAGTAAATTAATCATGCAAACTTCTAAACCTCTACTTTTTTCAGTGTCAAGAAAAAATAAATGTTTAAAAAGACTAGTTGAGTAGCTAGCAAGAAACCATTTTTTTCAGGATGGGAGAGGAAATGTAGGCTAGACATACACGGACAGATAGCATAAGCCATTGGAGGTGCAGGAGGAGCCTCTGCTAATGCTGCCTAGCAAGCCAGAGTCACTGTCAACCTTCTAAGCCCTCGGTTCTATATTTGATTGTTCCAGAGGAGGCTCTACCATGCCTTGCAGGCAGATGATTGCTGTCATTATTTATTGAGAGGGAGGGCTGCAGAGGAGGCATCAGACCCCCAACAGGTACCTGGAGCAAAGCCTCGGGGAATCTCTATCCTGCCTCAAAAATTCCATGACCACCCAGGGAACACCAAATATTCAGCAGCTGGTAGAAAGCTCATTACATCTGCCTGCACATCCAGGAGGAAGGGGAACGTCAGGTTCTGCTACAAGGAATCATGCAGGATGCTGCCTTTGTCCTTCTGCAAGGCAGACACTTGTACATAGGGGAGGAGCAGGAGGAGAGCTGTTCCATGAGGGAATAAAACAGAGCTCCATAGTACCTGAGTGGGGCCAGGGCAACAAGGCAACAGACCTTAGCAAAAGCACCATGGGGAATCAGGATGAGGGGTCATCCTGGGATCAGCCAAGAAGCACAGGAAGAGGTAGGGCCAGATACAGGCCTGGAGACACGCTGTTTGCAGCATCGGCACAAGGTCCTTCCAGGAGGCAGAACACAGCCAGGACTGGAGATAAAGCAGGCTACAGCTAAACACCTACAGCCTACTTGGAGAGAAATCCATGCCTGAGCTAGGATACGAGAAGACAACCTCATGCACACTGCCAGCTTATCACAAACCAGGAGCAGAGGGCCAGGCTTGAGCTTAAATAGCATCCTCAGCCCACATGCAAAGCATGTGGGAGGCCCCAGATGAGGGCTGTTAAAGCCTATTAGTGCCTTAAGACCCTGATGTAGAGCAATTCCCAAAGCTTTTGTTCACTCTTCCTTGTTCCCTCACAGAATTTAGACAGAATATGTACATGATTATAGTCACTTGTGGCAGGCAAGAGGAGTAGCAGCTGGACTAGCCCCTCAATGTCCAATTTGCACTGAAAATGCTGACATATTAAAAAATTAATATCACAAGTGCAGCTGAAGAGTACTCATGACTCCACCCAGCTAAGGAAAGATGAAAGGTGCTGGAAATAAGGTAGTGTTGGGTCCTCAATAAAGCTGAGATATTGCCAAACTCAGACAAGTACTTTCTTATGCTAGGGCCCAGGTCAGTTGGATCATCCTCTGGGTTTCCACCCAGAAAACAGTTGGTACTGAGGAGAGTAAGAGATCTGAAGGCCAACAAAAAATGTGGTGGTTGAAGAGAAAGGTAAGGGGATATTGAACAATGGATTTTGGAAGAAATAGTTTATTATTCTTTCTTTCCCAATCTTCCATTACTTCATTTCATTCTGAAAACAAATTACTTCCCTTTTTAGAAGAAAGAAAAATGCAGTATAAAGTTTATTAAATTTAAACAACGCATATCAGGAAATGGAGAGGTTACTTATCTCATAGCAGTATTAGCTTGGGTTCTCTCTGAAGATAAGCTTTACTTATCAGTATTTAATCTGAATACCATTTTTGTCCAAAATTGGGTCATATTCCAAAATACAAATCATTTACATTGGCAGATCATTCATTTATGTCAAATCCCACTTGGCTGGTATATTTCATCTTCCCATCTCATCCCAAAACAAAAAAATACATAACAAAACAGGTTATCTAGAGAAAAGTGATAGAGTAGACTGCATGCATGGGAAATTTGTTTAGTTCTGTTTCTTGTCTTCAGTGATGCCTCCTGCCAAACTTTCATAATGGGGGGAGTTTGACAAATGCTTGAGTTTAATACTTTACCTCTTTGTTTAAATAGGTGTGTAGAATTAGACAATTCATGCAGAAAAGGTTAAAAAAAGAATTCAAAGTGTGGCAGTTCACTAAGCGATATAAGCCATTGTCCCTCCCTCCACACTGGCTCGTCACAAATATGGAGCCAAATTAGACGTTTCTATCCTTTCCCTCTGAATTTAATCTATCCCTTTCCCTCAAAATTTAATGAAGTTAGTGGGGAACCATGCCTATAACTCTCTGAATTTACAAGCCTTCTACCAAAACTTGTATTTCCCATGAGCAAAGGAGTTGCCTGCCCTGAGAATGTGTCGTGCTCCTACTGGAGATCGGCCTTTCTCAGTTACTAATCCATGGTAGACTAAGTCCTCAGGAGCATGTGGGATTAGTTTCTAGGATCCATCAGCCAATTTTAGTCGTATCTGTATCTCTTGCACATAGAAACTGATTACCACAATGGCAAAAGGGGAAAGGATGGTGTTATAGTTATAGAAATACCAGGTAGGAAGTTCTTCAGAGCTGCGACTGGACCCAGCAGCCAGCCCTGGTGTTAACTGCTTTGTCTGGCAGGAACTTGCAAAGGACTGGGTTCCAATAGGAATCAAGAGCCCTCCTACCAACCTCTTTGATATACAGAAGAACTGCTTAACAAAAGCATCTCCAGTCCGTATGAACCAGCCTCCATGTAGCATGGAGAAAAAAGCTCCCGTTTCTAATCTCTTAAATTTAAGTGAAAAATTAAACCAAGACAATGATCAATAACTAGGGAGCTGCTGTTCTGGCAATCATAAGGGCTACAGATAACTCTTAGTTGCAGTAAGCTTACACATGAACATTTTTTTTTGGGCTGAAACATGTGTGTCTGTGTGTAAGTGTTGCTATTTCTACTTAAAGGAAAGAGAGTGTCTACACAATTCAATGAGTGTCACTGACAGCTGAGGGGCAAAAGTCATGCCCTGTTCTTTTTCCAGTAGTCTTTCACCATAATAGCTGCTGCTGATAAACACAGCAGTAGAAGCTGATGGAAGCATCAAAGGTACCAAATACTGGAATAATAGTGTGATTATTTGATGCAACCCATGCTGTTCTAACACCATGAAACTGATTACTTCCAACATGTGGTGTTTACTTCCAGAAAGTTGTCCTCAGGTAAACACAGCAACAAAAGGGATTCCTTCCTGTATGCATGAAAATTACTGTAATACTGGCAAATGATTCTGTATTTCAGAGTGTCTCTCACTAACATGCAGCCACTAAACATGCATCCTGCGTAATAAAAGCTTGATAGAGGAGAAAAAAAAAATACATGTGGCCACATTAGTTTTTCAAAACAGTAATTTTTTCCTGGCTAGGTGATATCAACCTGGAAATGTACATAAACCCTGAATTGCTTTTGTTTTTGTGGTTTTTTTTTTGTTTCTTCACATCCAGTTCATTCCAGAGGGGTCCAAGGAGGGGTATACCTAGCTGTTGCCACTTTCAATTTAGTCCAAGTGACATGACTCAAAGTTAGAAAATGCAAGGGAACTTCTGTTTTCTCGGTGACAGAAGTGCTGTTGCAGTGGATGATGAACTGTAACCTTAAAATATGAAAGACCTGTATGATACAGTCATAGCATGATGCCATCCATATTCCAAAATATTTCCTCTGAAGAAACATTGTCTTAAGTACTTTTGCAAAATTCGACAAAGCGTAATCTAACTGTATTGTAAAGTTGATCTAAAAGTGCATTTTACCAATCATATGCCTCTCCTCAATAAAATAAAGATTATACAAAAGAAAAAATTGCCGGAGAAAGAAGAAAATTAATAAATATCAGAGGTAAATGGCAAATAAGTGGAACAGAAAAAATTTAGTACTTCAATTTACTTACAACTCAGAGAACTGTTTTTTTTTATTCTTCATGCTTTCTAAATATCTTTTAAAACTAGCATAGTTGATACTCTTTTTATCAGTTTAATCATTGACTTCTTGCTTAACTTGTCTTGTTGCCTAGGTCTTTAAAAGTCAACTGATAATAATATGAAATAAATAAAACCTTTGTCACTCATTCCTACATCAAGTTTTATGTAACTCTCCTAACTATGAGTTGCAATAGAAACCTTTGAACACCATGCCAGTAAAATGGAATGTATTGCAAAGACACTGATAAAATCTTGTTTGGAATACTGTCAACTTATTCCAGGAATTCAGCTGTAATGAACCAGATGCTTTAGGCTTCTTGAATGTAATAAATCTCTGTTCTGTGAGTATTTTGCTCCTCATTTCTTCAAGTGGAAAGAGTGGATCCATAGTTCCCTAGATACATTTTTCTGAGATTGCCTGTAAAAGTAGGCAGAGATGTGATGACTTCTCCGACAGGAGTGTCAACCAGCAGGTGCTAAAACGAAACGAGACCTTGACTGTCTTTACACCCGACCTTGAATTATTTCAGGGTAATAAAGAGGTATGGAAAAGCACTGTTTTCTTGTACCTACCCTTGATCCCTCCACTTAGTATCACAACTTAACAGCATTTTAACAATTTACTTTCTAGTCTAGAGTTTAAGAAACTAATTTCAAGTTTGGGGTGTCTCCATTTTTTGCCTTTAGATGGTGGATATTCAGATACCTTCTGCTGAAAACTTATCTGATCCTTAACAAAGCTTGGCCTGGGGGAAATAAAAGTAGTTAGGGATCTGTGTGAAATCATGGGGCTTTGTTCTCTTTGGGGTCATGGAGTCATGGTAGGATAGCTCATAGTACTGGAGTGCTACCTTGGTTGGATATAGGTCCTCTAAAAAGGACAGACCAGGTCAGTAAGGAGGTGAAAATTGCCCTGTATGTGAGAACAGCAAGCATGTCTGGAGCTCTGCCTTGGAATGGTCTTTGCGTCAGCTGAGATTTTACACATCAGGATAAGAGGCAGAACAATGAGGGCAATAGCATGGTGTCTCCCATAGACTGTCTGAAGAAGAGTTAGATGAGATCCCCTTGAGACAACTGGAAGATGTCTCATATATGCAGCTTGTGATTCCCATGAGGATGTTTAACCACCCCAGTATCTGTTGGAGGAACAATGGATCATGGACAAGCAATTCAGGCAGTTTCTGAGGTGCATCACTGATAACAGTTAACTAACTATAACTGATAAGAAGTGACTGAGAGACAGAAGACATGCTCTGTTGGACCCAATTCTTTAAAACCAAGGAAGAACTGCTTGGCAAGATGAAGGTCATGGACATCTTTGACTCCAGCGACAATGGGACAGGGATGTTTAATATCTGAAGAGGCAGAGACAAAAAGCAGGATCACAACCCTGCACAGGAGAGCAGACTTGTTTGGAAGAATCTCATGGAACATGGGTCTGGAGGGAAGAGAGGTCCAGAAGAGCTGGTTAGCATTCAGAAATCACCTCCTCCAAGATAAAGAATATCCTGAAATGCATGAAACCAAGCAAAGTCATAAAGTGGCCCACGTGGATGAACAAGGAGTTTCTAAGTAAAATCAAACTGAAGAGAAACATACAAGTGGTAGAAGGAGTGTTACATCATTCAGGAGGAATACAGAGCATGCAAAGCATGCAGAGAGGATGTTAGCAAAACCAAAATCCACCTCATTGCATATGGTGAGAGGTGTAAAGGGCAACAATAATGACTTTGATAGGTGTATGAGCAGTGGAAGGAAAACCTGGGAAAATTTGGGCTTGCTGCTGAATGGGGCAGGAGACTGGCTGACAAAGTACATAAAGCCAAGGTGTTTGATGCCACCTTTGCCTCAGTCTTCATGGGTAAGAGCAGCCTTCAGGAATTCCAGACACCTGAGACCCGTGTAAAAGTCCATACCAAGACAGACTTTCCCTCCTTGGAGTAAAATCAGTTTAGGGGGCAGGTACACAGATTGGACATGCATGGGCCTATGAATCCTGATGGAATGTGCTAAGAGTATCGAGGGAGCTGATGGCACCACTCTAAGGCCACTTTCAATTGTCTTTAAAGAGTCATAACTATTGGCAGAGGTTCCTGGTGACTAAGATAAAAAGCAAAAAAAAAAATCACTCCTGTTTTTAAGGAGGCAAAAAACCCAATAGTCTTCTATGACAAGAAGACAGCTCAATAAACAAGTGGAAAACTTGATTTTAACAAGGATGTCAGCACTGTCTCCCATAAAAACTTTATGGACAAAGTCAGAAAGTACATACTTGGTAAGTACACAGTGAGTTGGATTTGAAACAGCCTAGACTGTCTATCTCAAAGGTTTGGGATCATCAATGTGAAGCCCAGCTAGAAGCAGTAGTTTGTGGTTTATCCCAGGGATGAATAAGAGTACCAACACACATCCATTAATAATCTGTATGATGGGACAGAGCACACCCTCAAGAGCTTTGCAGATGATGCAACACTGGCAGAAGCATTGTTAAAACAGCTCATCATGCTGCCATTCAGTGGGGCCTTGAAAATGGCCTGACAAGAGTCTTATGGACTACAACAATAGGAAATTCAAGGCCTCCACTGGGGAGCAGCAGCCCCATGAAGTAAAGCAAATTAACCTGGGCATATTTCATTAAGACAGTAGCTAGAGAAATCTGTCTCTCAGAAGAAAATGGAGCATTATTAAATAAATTCAGATGTTTAGCCTACTCCAAATTTGGGGAGCACACCAGGTGTGGAAATTAAACCTCTACACAAGTTTGCAGATTTTAGTTGTTCATCCTTAGCTATTTCATAGTTTCTTGTGGGAATCACTAATGAAAGTATTACTAGAGGAAATGCTTTGTTTTCTAGATGGATTTGTACCAACCATTCCTGATAAGGAAATCTGCATGTGTGTTGGGCTGAGGGGTTTGCTCACCTTCATCTGTTGCAGTAATTTGATGGCTCAAGAAAACATCCTGTGGTATTCTTTTTCAAACTAACCTGTGCCTATGTACTCTGAAATCAATCCCAACCATTGACATAAACCAGAGAAAACTGTTAGCAAACTTCTGTGTGCCATATTGAAGAGGCAGATTCTTTCATTTAACTTTGGATAAGTTTTTCCTAATAACTGGCATGAGTCATCACTGTATCTTCTCTGAAAGACATAAAATTGCCCAAGAATAGTTTGGGTTCGAAAAGATCTTTTAAAGGTAATCTAGTCCAACCTCCCTGCTATCAGCAGGGACATCTTCAACTAGACCAGATTGCTCAGAGCCCTGTCCAACCTGACCTTGAATGTTTCCAGGATTGGGACATCTACCATCTCTCTGGGGAAGCAGGAGGGGCCAGAGTGCCGAAGGGTGCACAGGCCAAAGGTACAGCTTGGGACAGAGGGGGGACAGGGAGCACTGATGGATAACAGACTCCGGGCTAGGGATAAAGCTTAGGAGAGAGAAAGAATTAGCTGTGATGCTCATCCTTGTCGTAGACGAATATAACAGCAGAAGAAGCCAGTTGACAAGGGGCATTTTAAGCTGCCCACAGCTTTTCATTAAATGGGAAAAGAAGTGGTTGCTTGGGAATCGTAAAAGTATGGATGATGAATGCAGAAAATTACTTGGAAACACGAGCTTTTTCTCATGGTCTGAGAGTTCCTGTACCCAGGAAGCCCGCAACAGTAGGGGACAGAGATCCTGACTGCAGGTCCCCTCCCAACTTTGTCAGAGACTTTGCCCTCCAGCTCCATAGCAGCATGACAGTTCCCTGCATGCTCTGGCAGAGCAGTGGGAGCAGGGCAAGCCAGCATGGTCTTGACCTTTGGTCTGCCAGGGTAACACTTCTGCTGCCTGCCATGGACTGGTGGCTCCAGCTGCTGCTGGCAGCAGGAACCTTGGAACAAAGTGGGAAATGCTCTTTCTAGCAAAAATGAAAATAAAATAAAATAAGATAAAATGCAGAAAATTCTAAAAAGTAAACCCTTTCTATTTTTGACTCTGTGTTGCCCTGATGTTTTTTTGCACCATTCAGTCAGTTAGCAAGGATTGGGAGAAGACACATGTGAAAACAAGAAAATATAAAGTAAAGACAAGGATCCGGTGTGAGTGTAGCCCTTTTCTGCATTCTGCCCTAAGCATTGTGACAGGTAAACTAGCAGCCAGTATGGGGCACAGGGAAATGGGAAGGAAACAGTGCAGGGCAGAGGATATTCCATTGCACTCCCTTGTTGAGGAAAAACCTATCTAATGGGGTTACTCCCAATTGCCCCTGCCCACCCCACACCACATCGTTATTCCACAGGATTAACCCTACATGTGTTCTCATTGACTATCCTTCCCTTGTTTGTCCTGAATGTTAGTCTCTTTCACATCTAAATTGAAGTTTCATGTTAGTACTGTGACTTCTCCTTGCTCAACATGAAGCAGGGATCCATAAGCCACTTCCAGCCCCCTGCAGATTTGTACCAACACAAACTACAGAAATGACCACCGTCAGGAGAAGAATTGGGCCTCTCAGGACACTCAGACATCTTTCTTTTTATTATGCACTGGGGCGGGAGCAGGGAACAAGCAGATGGAATCAAAGTCCCCTCCCTAAAACAGAAAGTCCCATTTCCCTTATCTTAATCACTGCATCAGCAAGTTTCTTCAACTAATTCCCCCACTGTTCATTCCAGCTATGCCCAGCAGAGAGAAAGTACCTGGCAAGGTGCTTCTGGTGATGACTGCCAACTCCAGAGAACAGGGCTATCTTTATTGGGGGTACTCAAATATTTCCTGGTTTACAAAAGTTGTTGTCTTCCTGGTTGGTGTTACAATGACGTGTGAGACACCACTGGGCAACCATAACTCTGAGCCAATGGAGATTTATTTTTCATGAGTTCCAGTGTTTTTCAGACACACGTTCAACAGAACAACCATGAACCACTCAAAGGAGCTCAGTTTGTTGTGCAGGTAGAACTAAGACTAAAACAAGCAGTGAAATAGTTGTCAAAAGTCTATAGCAAGTGTCTGAGCACTGAGTTTATTGAGCAGATAATTATGGCTATACATAAACAAATGTAGTTTGTTAGCTGCTGCAGATATTCAATACACTGTGTGATATTCAATACAAACAGTGTGATAAATTGGGGCAGGGGGTTGATATAGTCAAGACTTAAAATACCTAAATGCTCCTTTGGGAAGAATGTGTTGGCTCTTATGTTACAGATTGTTCAGTACAAAGAAGTAAAATCTTAGTACTTTTCTTCCATAAATGATAAGCAGTATAAACACAAACCCAAAAATGGTTGAGATAAAAAAGGGATAATGTTTTCTGTCACAGCTAAACACTGTTATCAAATGGAAGTTAAGAAACAACAGATACCAGTATGTAAGTAATTGAAAGCATTTTTACAAAGAAGCCTGCCGGGCTCTCTTCTGCATATACATACAGACCTTCAGTAGTATTAGCAGTGTTGCCTCACTAGCAGTGCTATCTAATCCAACATAAACATGTGGAAGATATAAGAATGAGGTGTTTTTAGTCTCTACATTTATTCCTGATTTCATGAAAATTAAGCTTGACATGAGACCTGAGTGAATTCCCTGAACCCTAAGATGATGCAGAATATCAGATCTTGGTCCATCCTGTAGGTTTTTCACTCAAAAATCTAGAGAACTCCGTGTTCTGTTTCCAGTATTTGAAAACTGATTTCCTAATTCATCCTCAGATCTCTCTCTGCATTAGCTGAAATTTGCTCTCCCATTTTCTCTATTCCCCCTTCCATTCTTTAAAACACAAGAAACACTAATTTCTCTCTCTTATAAATAATTGAATAGCTCTACAAAATCAAGGTCTTTAATAGAACATAGAAGAAAAATAACAAATCTGGGGTTTTTATGAAATTTTCATTTAAATACTCTAAACTTTTATATCTCTGTAACTATTTGTCAGGAAGAGTCAATTGGTAGCATACATGTGCCATAATACATTTTGCGTGACCTTGAGTTAATTTTTACCTTCTTACTTTCAATTAACTATATTATACATAAGACCTTTTCTGGCACTTCGTTAACCTCTGGATGCCCTTGTTACATATTTTGCCCTAAAGTCTGGATATTATTTTGTACTAAGTGATTATTTCCCTAAAGAAGTTCCTACTCAGGTGAATTTTTATTCTTTCTGTCATTAATTTTTCCTTTTTCATTACAAGGAGCATTTGGATTAATTCTTACATAATATAAAAACAGTATTAATTATCATTAAACTTCTGCTAGTAATACCTAAAACCCACAAGCTGTCAAAGAAATAAAAATTACACTTTTTTTTTTGTTAAGAAAGGTCACTAGATAAGAAAACTGAACTTACTGACCTGCTTCTTCTCCCCTCAGACTTGAATTCATATTCTTTGGTCTATCTTACCATTTCACATTATGGAGAGCTGACTCTTTCTCAGGCCTGCTTAAGATCTGTATTCCAGTATGAACTAAATTTTGCTCCCTGTTACAATCAGAAGCCATTTTCAAATCCAACTCTGAGTTGTATGAACACTGTCATATTTGAAAATATGAAGAAATTATTTTGGATATTAGGGACAGAAAAATATGCAAACAGTGTGATAAATGAAGTTTAATCAAGCTACTATTTCTCCTTAGGAAATACAATTTGATTTATTCACATCCACCAGCATTAGAGACATTACTTTTTTGGGGAGTCAAGGGTGGGAGATACCAGGTGTTTCCTGATTCTTTAAATCTGCCAAGTTCTAACATATTTTAAGAAGTCAGTTTTAGGAGAAACACCCTCAGTGACTGTGCTTTCTTAGATTCCACAATAAAATGCAACCAGAGAAGGTTGCAGATAGAGACATCCAGCAAAATTTGAGTTACAAAGTCAGTTTGTTCTCAATAAGTTGTCTTTATTCTTGGTCATAGAGGATTATGGAAGCCACTGTGTAAATCAAAGAGGTGGTTAAGTAACAGATTTCTGAGAAAGAAAACTAGTTTCCAACCAGTGCTGATGTTTACACTTCATGCAATGCACCTGAAATATTTAAACAGATGAAAAGGAAAATGAGAAAGCCCAAACATCTGAATATGAATGTCTGGAAAAGCACTGTAGCATGTGTATAACTTCAACTGGTCAGAGCTGATATTAGGTCTCTGGAAGAAGATAAATTTGGAAAAGAAAGAAAGTGCTTTTTTTAAATACAGGAGCTTGTCTAAATGTTTTTCAACCTTTTTTTTTTTTTTTTTTAGTTTTCCAAGGTATTAAATAATGCTCAAATGTCCCTTGAAGATGAATTTCCACTGAACTAAGTCAGTGCAGCCAGTTTGTGAAAACAAAATGATCCTGCTGAACTGAGCTACTCACTGTATCACGTGTCACTTGTGACAGCTGTGGTGCATCTGCAACAGTAGGAAATAGCAGTTACATTCACCAGAGAGGCAACTGAGTTCTCATGGGCAAATTGGCCATTTCCCAAACTTTTGGGATGTTTTCAGTTCTTTGTCATAACAACAACATTCACTCCCTTTTGTGTTCCTCTTAATAAAACAGGAAAGTTACCCTTTATCATTAGTGGAAAAATGACGCTGCTTCTGAGAAAATGTTCATTTTAAGAATAGTACATTGTCTGGTCTTCTCTTTCGTTACACAGGTTCTTATACTAAATCCCTTCATAATGCGGTTTATCCTATTAAGAGTTCCGGTAGTAACATAAGTACATACATGTTACATTATTGGAGAGAGAGGAAGAATCTGTTCACTTTATACATATGTAAAGCAGTGGCCCTCTTTCTTTTCTAAACTGTGGTGGGTATTGCAAAATACTTTGACAGTAGCTGGACCAGCTTTTGTGGTAGACTGATGAGAACATTTGACTCAAGCTCCTGCCAACTAAACCCCCAAATGTTGACTCAAAGCTGCAAGAAATAAGAGATTTTCTTATACCTGTTCTGAATATCAATAGTGAAATATGCAACTCTAGCCTAAACTAAAGCTTAGACTTTTGGGGAAAAAAAAATAAATTCTGTTTTAACAGAATAAAATGACTACATTTTTTTGAGTGGTTTATTAATAAACTGCATCTTTGTAAAAGTAGGATTGAGCTGTACTATAACAACACCCCTGTCATTAAATTATCTGCTCGTACCAATTACAAAGTTTTCTCTGTAGTCATATTAAGCATGCATCCATTCAACTCACTTTCCATCTTACTCATACACAGTTGTAGATTGGATTTTAGTGAGTAGCAAAGAAACAAGAGACATGAACAGAGAATCAGCTTCCTTCCCAGTCTCCCTGTTTAATTATATTTGTAGGGAAGATAAATCTATGGATTCAAATGAATGTACAAGTGTAATTTCACTCATGGGATTCAATTGCACTTCAACAAAATAGCAAAATGCATCGGAGAAATGTTCAAATCTCATGTACATCACAGTGGCTACATATGGTACATGAGAACAATAATACTTAAACATAGCAAAGTACAGCAAAGGCTAGACAGCATTGCTTTCACTTGAGCTTAATGAGGCAGTAGTCATAATGAGAGACAAATTAAATCACAGCTTACTGAAACTATCCATTCTGAAGAGAGTATTAATCTCAAAATGAGTCTCTGAGTTGCAGGTGAGATGTTACAGCATGCTCCACTAGTTGATTCTAAAAATGATAGAAAAAGGCTAAAGCTGCTCTATACTGTCAAACATATATCCATGGCAAAATAGAATTACTTTTAGATGTAGGTACCCTCATAACTCCCAAATGGTACAGTGCTTCATTTGTAGCAAGAGCAAGACTGAGCCATTGAAAAGTTACAGACCGAGAACTAAAGATGTTACTCCTGTAAGGAAGATCATTCACCTATATGAGGACTGTTGGTGTTGAGTCCAGGAACTCTATCAGTGTAATACCAGAAAAATATATTTAAATTACTTCACAATAATGAATTGAGTGAGAATCCTAGTCCAAATAGGACTAAGATTTCCTTTCATAAGGAGTAAAAATATTGCATCACTAACAATGATTTTGTATTCAAAATTATTTCATGCCAGCACAAAATCTTCAGAGGGGGAGAAATCTTACAAGTATCCATTTTATTGTCTTATCCAGACTTTGTGGGCTGTGCATATAAAGAAGACTGTCAATTTGTAGGAAGTGTTGAAGCAACACTGTGCCACTTTTGCTGCATTAGTAATTAATTACAGCCTGCTGTCATAAATCTGCTTTTCCCCCTGCACTGATCTTTTAGCATGAGCTCATGGTTTGACATAGAATAAGCAGTTCAAATGTCAGTCTACAGGAATCCAAAAAAGACAAAGCAGGGTCAATCACAGTGGGTTGTCACACCTCTGGAGCCCCAGTGGTTACATAGATCACTGTGGATCCACCATCTGATATGACTTGTCCTTTCTCTGTTCAGATGAGAAGATGAGGGAACTCCTTGCTCCTGCAGTCAGCCCTACTGCTTGCATCAGGCAGGAGCAGTTCATCTAACAGGCACAGAAACACTCCCAAAGGCATATGGGGGCTGGGAGAGGATTTACTATTATGTCCTGGTTATAGTAGCCAGAGTCAGTTTGTCACTGTGTGGGTGTGTATTCTAAACCCTCTATGTCATTTTTCTCATGAACGGCTCACAATGGCCCATTTGCAGCAGCTGCCCAGGGCACACCAGACCCCTCAGGCTACAAGATGAGTGTTTAGGAACTTCTGTGGCATAAGGAAGTTTTCCTGCCTCCACACCCACCTGAGGGGTCGTGTCTGCTAATGGGCCATCAGGGAGGCCAAAAATATGCCATTGTTCACCTCACAGAGTAAATCACCCATTGTGAAACTCTCCACCCTGGCAGAGGGACTGGACATTCCCATCTGAGCCCAAGTGAATATAAGCTTGGGCTTTAGGGACTGGGATCTCTCTTCAGATCCAGAGGAGGACCAGAGCCTCGACCGGACTGAGACTGCCACTGGACTGCAACCATCATTTTCACCAGTAGTTTTCTTCCTTTCTTCTTACTTTGAACTCAGGGGGGGCACGTGGTGTTCAGCACAGGGGTTGGTGAGCTCCATTCTGCTTGTGCCCCACTGTGCTGGGCTGTACATCTGTTTTTGTGGGTCAAACAGATTTCTTTTCTGTATCAGTGTATTTTGTGATCTTCCATTAAATTGTTATTCTGAATTGCAATCCCATTCTGAGTTGGATTGATTTCTCCTGCTGGTTTAACTCTAAACCAGCACATATTAGCTCTCCCAGTCCCATTGTCATTAGCCCTCTTCCACACTATTAGGAGGGAACTGTTGTCCCTTGAACCTGGTCAAGTTGCCGGATGTTATTTAAGTCAAATAAGATAATAAATATGGATACCTGATGATTTGGGTCAGCTAGGCAAAAGGAATTATGGGAGTAGCTGCTATACAAATCTTACAATTTCAAGTATTATGACAAATCTTGAAAATTTTCATAGTGGTAAGAAGTCTGTTCTTCCAAGTCTTGAGTTACTTGCTTTTGCTTCCTCCATTCCCTTCTCTGTACTTCATTATTTTGACTGGTAGCACCGTACATTTTCTTTGGACTTACAAAAGTTTCATTGTTCATCTCTGTTTCTTCAGCCAGTTCATCCTGATCAATTATGCCACATTTCTCTTCACTGAGGTTTTCAGGATCAGCCCATTCCTGCTTCTCCCCAGAAGCAAAGATAGCGTAGAATATCACACCACTGTAATGCACCAGAGCTGCAATAAGAAAGACGTTCTGCCATTCTTCCCTGGTCTGAAAGAAAGGTATAAGTCTCATTAGGTTTCCAGTAAAAGAAATATTACTCTCTGAATTACACCATGAATTAGCTTATATTGAAGAATGATTGTGATCACTGTTTGATTCCAGATGTTGCAGATAAAACAATTTCTGAGAATCACTGTGAAGAAATTTTTTTTTTCCATAACAACAGCTAACATAATAAAACTTGAGTTTCTTCGGATTTTTTCCTCATGGTGAAGTTTCTTTCGTGCATATGAAATATTTATGGAGTTGGAAATGCAGGGATATCTCTAACAACTAAGTTAATCTTATTGTAGATTAATGACTGGTTAGGAACCCTACCAGGGCTGCATTGTAGAGGAGTTTCTCAAGTCCTGTAAGCACTGCGCAGTTGTATGGAGATACTGCAGACTCAGCCTCGGGGGTGTAAAATGGTATCTCCCTACAGAGATAATTAGTTTATAATAGCTAAGAATCAGGTCACCATGATATTATAAAAGTGAATGCTTAAAACAAATAACAACAGAAAACAGCTGCAGAGACTGATGATGAAATAGATTTCCCTGGAATCTTTGAAATGTCTTAACTTTGGTTGCATTACCTAATGCTTTTCCAAGAAAATGTGGAGAAATGTTACCTTATGTTTCGTCATTGCACCAACAATGAGTGGGCACACCATTCCCGACAGTGTCCCCACGCCATTGGAGATGCCCATTAGAATGCTGGCATAACGTGGGGCTATGTCCAAGTGATTCACATTGAATCCTAGAAATAATGAGACACAATAGTCACATACACAGCACTGCACTGCCAGGTCAACAGGGCTTTCTGCAGCCATTCTGGTTGAAGAAGCCTGAAAAAGGTAGGAACCACCCTACTATATATATCAGAAAGAAAAAATAGTGTTTTCATCATGATAGAGAGCGAAGACACTGCAATTCTACTCTTTTTCAAAACCCCTTTTTTCCCCCACCTCTGGAGATCATGTTGTATGAAATTTGGTTTGGTCTCATTAAAGTCTCTGTATTCCACATCTTCTTGTACTGAAACAGTGCACTCAGCAAATATTTTTAATTAAGAAATCAATGCCTCATATCAGTCAGATATCTTCTATCTTTTGAATTAGGTGTAGTGGTTTTTAATGGATGCATTTTGGTACTTTAAGTAGCAGTTTAACAACATAATTAAAAAAAAACCCAAAAAAAACAACAAAAAAACCCCAACCAAACAAACAAACAAAAAAAACCAGAATGTAAACCAGTAGGAAAAATAATTAACCTTACTGTCATGTGTCTTCTGAGTATGTATTTTATTAAGAAATAGAGTCAAATACTAAAAATCAAATACTAATTACTCAGAGAATTATCATGACTTAGGTAATGAAAATTAGTCACATGAGCTATGGTTGATCACTAAAAACAATTATTAATTCCAAGTGCATAGTGTTAAATACAGCAAGAAGAGAACTACTGGAAAAATCCTGCAATAAAAAATGGTTAATAAAAATGGCCTGCTATGTAAGGACCTTATAACTGAGTAGTAAAATCACTTCCCATCTGCATAATCCTGAAATAACTGATGAAGAGCAGTTACTTTTCTGGTCAATTTCATTCAATAGATCCATCTTCTTGGCAGTCTTCTTGGAAGATGTTGGCCTTCCATCTTCACAATCAAAGGGGATACTTTTTAGTAATGATGATACTGATGGCTCTACAAAATGGCCTGAGACTGGTGAGACCCATGAAAGGGTTAGAAACAGCTGTTCTGGGGAAGGGCTGGTTGTAGGACACAACAGAGAGAGGGCTGACCTAGAAAGCGGAAATGAGCCGCTAGGGCTTGGTGCAGAAGTGCAACTGATAGCCTTGAGCTACTATGCATTGCAGAGTAATTCTCTCTCTCCTCCTGTAGGGATACAGTTTAAACAGGAAGAAAATGGTGACTGATACTGTCAAAGTATATTAGAAAATAACAGCAGAAAGTTGATGCAAACTCGAATCAAGAAAGAGTAGGTTCTTTCAAAGCTTCATGTTCTGTGTGCAACGTGTTTTATAGATTCTGAAGTAAATTATTTCTGATATGGGAAGAAATAGAGAACACCCCATAAGTAGCCACATGAATAACAAACCTAATAATAGAAACTCTGACAGTAAGAACAGTAAGGATAATGACATCACTTTTATAATGAATAGTAAAAGAAAGAATAAGATTTTCTTACCTGAAATTGCAAAGCCACTGAAGCCTACTGCTAACACCAGAAAGGAAATAGCCACACCTTTTGTATGGGAATAGCCAACTACCAAAAGCAAGGTTGCTTCCATCCCAAAGCCTTCAAATGAAATGCATGTGAATGAATTACATTTAAATTACTATTGATCATGGAGATACTAATAAGGACTATCCAAAACAGAAGCTTAAAATGAGACAAAATTCTTTTGCATCTTATAGCTATTCTTTAACATACTTGGGAGCTTTGTGGTTTTTCAGAAATATTTTTGTATTTATTGTTTAAGAATATACTCTTTTTTTCCCCCCCTCATTCATTGCTGTGTAAAGGACCCAAGCAATTGGTGAAGTTAATTCACTGAACAGTACAAGCAAACAATGAGAAAGTGACTCTGTACAAAGGGTAGAAAAATTCACAACCAAAAAAATATTATAGGGAAAGGAGAACACTTGTCTTTGATTTCTTATGGTGGTAGTGATGCAAGATGTTCTTGGTAAATGGAACAAAAGAGTGTTTTAACTTTGTCTGTATGACTTTGCAGGATGAGACCTATTTGACCATACTGCTCTATTGCCCTTTCAATTATTAACCAGACTTCTTGTCTCTTCCTTTTTTAAAAGCATGCTCATATCAGTAAGGATTTATGCCATGAGGCATCAGCTCTCCATTTAATGCTTCAGATTAACCAACTGTAAATGCAATACTGAGTGAATCATCTCTTTCTACAATTAAACATGGATTATACTATGGTATTTGCAGGACACAACTGAAATATCATCTTTTCAGAATCCAACAGTACCTCCGCAGTTCATGACCTTCCTCACAGTGGTAGTGGTTAAGATCTTCCTGCTCCGTAATAAGTCAGCTAGCTGCCCTCCGATGGGCACGATGATTGTCATGACCATGTGAGGAACTGCTGACAGAAGGCCAACCTGCAGTTAGACAAAGAAGTGTTTGCTGCTCACATCTACATAGCAAGTAGATTTTTTTAAAGGAATGGTTAGGGTAAAGGGAAACCTTTTCTGAAACAATTATTCCTCACTCGTGCTCTGAAGAGGGCGTGGAATAAAATGGATTCTAATGAAGTGACGGTGGGAAAAATGCTGTGAAGAATTTACTCTCATCATCTGAGTTCTCCTCAGACACTCTGCATAGAATCATAGAACCATTAAGGTTGGAAAAGACCTCCAAGATCATCGAGTCCAACCTTTGACCAAACATCACCATGTCAATTAAACCATAGCACTAAGTGCCACATCCATGAATTTCTTGAACACTTTCAGGGACAGTGATTTCCACCTCCTCTCTGGACAGCTCGTTCCACCGATAAGTGTCCACCCTTCCAGTGAAGAAATTCTTCCTGATTTTCAACTTCCATCTCCCCTGGTGCATCTCCTAGGGGGAAGTCTGAAGATCACTGCTTCATCTCAGACATTTACCTTGCTTATTGCAAATCCAAAGACTTCTTCAAAGTAAGCAGGCTGACTTATAAGGAGCAAATAGAAGGTCCAGCTTCTGCAGAAGTTTGCCACAATGATTGCATAAACTGGCATAGAAGTGAAGAATCTCTTCCAAGGAGTACTAAATTTCTAGGCAAAAAATAAAAAAAAATGAATAAACAGAGGCAGAATAAAGGACCAGTGTCTTTCATTATCAAGCCTATCCAGTACATTGCATGCAATTTACATCACAGATCACTTAGAATGCAAGTGAAATATACCTCTTGATTTAGAGGCAAAAAGCAGGTAGAGAAATTTCCTTGGAAAGTTAGGGTTTTTAAGATGAATGCTGCACTACTATTTCCCTGCTTACTAAAATTACCTGAGGACTTCTGGAATCCTGTTATTGGGATAACAGGATCAGAAACACAATCAAAGAAAACTAGAGAAAACTTTGTACCATTCCCCATCTTTTGTTGTGATGCAGTTTGAGACATTCCTCTGAAAAGAATGTGAAAAAAACATTATCAAAGCTAAGAGACATGCAGTAGCACAGCAACAAGCAACTGCCTGCTCAACTTAATTAATTTAGTCCAGAAAAAAAAGGCCTGTAGTAGAGAATTTAATTTCTGTAACTTGCTTTTGGCATTTTCAGTTTCTATTTATGCTCCAGTACTCCATACAGCAGGAATAAAACACACTTCAGAGACCTATTCATTTGAAATACAATTCAAATCAGAAGCTGAACTATGTAGCTATGGCAATATACATTGATATTCCCCTTTTAAAAAAGAAAATGTTAACTGTGCTCTATGGGCAGCCCTGCGCCTGCAGGTGGGTGTCCACACATGAAGGTGGTACTGGTGTCCTCTGCATTAGTGTCCTCTGTATTGCACAGCAAGGAAAATCCATAACCTGGAAAAGGTATGTGTGTCTCCATACAAGACCTGATTGACTTCAGGCAAATTGTAGGAGCATGCTCAAGAGTCTGGTATTTCAGATTTTCAGCAAGGCTATCACCCAAAATATATAAAGGGAGGAGCTTGGAATTACCATGTTCCAGGATGTTCAAGAATAAAATCCAAGAAAGAACAGTTTATAATGAAACATCTTTGTTTTTCACTCCTAGCAAAAATATTTCACCTAAGGAAATGGAGAGAAGTTTGATAGGGAAATAGGTTTTAGCACAAAGTTTTCAGGATCTTCTCACAGAGAGGATAAGAAGCTTTAAAGAAGACTCTGTGCTGCTGTGAGAGTGAGCAGGGCAGAAAACCTGTCCTTAAGCTTTCAGATTTGCAATCATCCTTAATAAGAGTTCAAAAGACAGCTGGATAATTTATCATCTGCAGCCAGGTTTTTATTTACCTAAATCCATTAATGTTTTTTGAACCAAACATGGCAATTACTCAAGAGCAGGAAACTAGAATGGGTGGTTCTCCCTCTCACCCCATCCCTTCCCTCCCTAGATCAGGGAAGCTCTGTAAATCAAGGGCTGAAACAGCATTATGTGTTTTCCAGGACTCATCCTGTCCAACTGCACAAACCTGATCCTCTAATTTTCATAAAAAGGAAAAGCCCCTAAACATCAACAGAAACTAGTTCTGCTGCTCTTATGCAGTTAACAGTATCCATCCAGACATGTGCTCACCTTGTGCAAAGTGCTCACAAATTAGAACAAGAAAAGTCTTTCTTTCACTTACACCTGCATTAGCCAGGCTGGCTCCTTCTCCTATACTTGTTTCTATATATATCCTTTCTTCGTTGGTTATTGTTGGATGTGCAGCAGGGCTCTCATAGGCATGAAGCAGCCAGAACATGTACCAAACAATCCCAAACATTCCTGCAGAGGCCAGAATAGAAAAGCTTGGGGTTTAAAGCCAATAAAGCTACACCTTATTATCTGCAAACCTTAAAGATTTTTTCAAGTGCCAGTTAAAGCAAACCTGCACAGAAATTATGCCCAGGGAAGTAACAGAGTATGGAAATTAATTCTGTGTATATTGTATGCCTGCTTGCAAAGCATTTCAGCATTTTGTTGCTTGCATTATGTGTTATGCACAAGGCAGAGAAAAAGCAGAAGAAAAGCTCTGTGTAGGCCATAACATTGTCACAATCTGCAGAAAGGGACTTCAAAATCAATCAGATGGTGATGGCAAATTTTGTTGTGTGTCCTGTGTCTCCAGAGAGATCAGAGAAAACCTGTCATAACTGGGTTGCTCATATGAAAGGCTAGGTTGGCGCCAGCTCTGCTACGCACTGTTGGGGGGGAAGAATGAGACACCACAGATCAGCCACAAGGCCATAGCTGTGTAGTAGGACCACTTTGTAATGGTGGGACTGCCTTATTAAAGATGGGCAACAAGAGGATGATTTCTCAGGACAGAAGTTTTCAGAGGCATTTTGCTCCCTATTGGCACGTGTGCTGTGGTGTTTGCTGTTAGTGTGCACTCTGGGACAGACAACACACAAGTGTTTGTGCTACAGAGGAAGCTTTGCAACTGTATCCAACTCTATCACTGGGTGACCATGGGCTGTAATCTGGTCATTACAATTTTACAGCCTTTTGTAACAGATGATTACAAAATGAAAGATTTCAGAATCTGCAATAAGTAAAGAATAAATTGGAATATCCATTTGCAACCTCCTCATTTATCAAAACAGCTTTGATCCATTCTTGTTAGACAGGTTTAAGTAGACAGCTGACAGCACCAGTCTAGTGGCAGAGGTCCTTCAAGTTAAGCAACTCACCATAAATGTAAAAGACAGATGACCATCCAATATACTGCACCAGCACTCCTGCCAGTGGCATGGCGACCACTGCACCTGCATATGACCCTGAGGAGAAAATGGATTAGTAAAAGCAGTCAGCTATGACAGCTGTGCCCAGCTTCCAGAGCAGATGATCTAGACAGGTGCTTGTGGGGGCAGAACCAGAGTGACATGTTTGGATGATTTTTTATGAACATTGCAAATGGGATGGAAGATCCAAAATTTTGCTGGGAGTGGTGAGGAGGACTGAACCTCATTGGTGTGAGATCACCAGTCTCATTTTGCAGTTAGAAGGGTTGTGCCCTGCAAGTAAATAGGATCTGCAAATCCAAGATTGATGACAAACCACCAGAGAGGCATAAGATACGTGTATGCACTTGAGTGGGAAATCTCACCTAACTCCATGGTTTATGGGCTGAATTTTGGAGAAGCTAACAGCCCAAGTTTTGGAAGCTTTCATGGTGTCAAGGAATCCTGATGATTGCAGATATGCTCGGAGGCTCTTGTCATGGCTCTAGACCCATGATCACACAATGCTGATGTTGGAGAGAGTGTTCAAACCTATCCTGAGTATGTGTAGCCATGTTTAGTTCATCTCAGAGGCATAAAGAAACAGCTGGAATAAATATGCAAATGTGGATTAAAAAAAAAAAAAAAAGTAAAAATGTGGTCTGTGTCAAGGTTTCTGACTGAGAAATAGATAATACTGTTGAAATGGATTAACAAGTGACTTGCAGAAAGATGAGTATTTAAGTGTAGCCTGGACAGTAGATTTCAGTGCAAAATGGTGCCAGTGGCTTCACATGTGAGGAGTGTTGCTTTGAATTATTTAAAGAAACGACATACTTGTGGTTTGGAGAGTACTACATACTTCATTAATAAACACTTGTTTATGCTCTACTCCTTAGCAAATATTTCACTGCAATGGGTCAGAATGATCCTTCTCCCTCATCTCTGTGTAATTCATTTTTCCTACAGCAACCAAAAAGCCCTAGACCAGAGTGTAGATAGAGAAACCAGAAACTTGGTTAACATGCGGTTTCCTAACTTTTCCATTGTTCCTATGCACCTTTCAAGTGCAAGAATCAGTGATCTGTAGCCATTAAAATGGGTGTTGAGCTGAAGGACGGATCCTTCTCTATCCAGTGCTAGGATTTCAAGGAGAGAGCGCTGTGCATGGACAGATTTTTCTTTTTATCTGTTCTTCTCCAGAAAACGGAAACACCTAAATAATCACTAAATTCTGAAGTAATACGTAATTAAAATTCCCATAATATATGAACAAAATATTTTTCTTGCTTCACTCCTTTTTTTGTCCTTTATCTTGTATTTTAATACTGTATTTTCCCTACTCTTACAACTTCACTGCTAATGGACAAATTTTTTTTCCTATGACTTCTACTTTTTCTGTTGAACATTTTCTCCTACATTCATCTTCAGCTGTCAGCATTGGAAAGGGACCCAGAAAAGCCCAAAGGTCATGGTTGATCATAACTCAAAACAGAATGAAACAGAACAGCTTCTGGCAAGAAGTTACATCATATCCACTGCCATGTATTGAGTAACCAGCCTAAAGTACTCAAGTTCTTTTAAGATAATTTTTAAACATGTGCTTGTTTAGAAACATCCATTCAGTATGTATAATAAATGGAATCCCTAAGGATGGAGCAGATAAAAAAATACTATGAGAATCATTCTAAGTGTTGGCTTCAAATGATAAAATTATGACATATTAAACAAAAAGGCAATTAATAAAATAAATCCAATAGGAATATGTGCTTACATAAAAACCACATAAGCCTATCGACTTACCACAGAATGATGTAGTAGCCAACCTGCTCCTCTCCAGTGGCGGAGCCCATTTACTCCACATCCCATGGCAGGCTGGGTAGGTGACGCCCTGGCAGACATTTCGCATGTCACATGATTTGCCTTCACTGCATTCCACTTGAAGTATCACAGAATCACAGAATATACTGAGTTGGAAGGGACCCACAAGGATCATTGAGTCCAACTCCTGGCCCTGCACTGGACCATCCCCAAGAGTGACACCATGTGCTCGGGAGTGTTGTCGTTGCTGATACTATCCATACAGTCTAGCTGTTTGTCACCATGCCATGATGTAGGAAGTTAGGTAAGTCTGGAAGAGCTCAGTTGTTTGGGTATGAAGATGACAAAATAATTTGAATTACTTTTCACTTATGTAGTAATATGTTCTGAGGTGAAAATGCTGTTTAGTATGTGCAGTGGGTGGCGCAAGTAAACTAAAATAGCTTGAACTGCAGCACCAGAAACATAAATGTTTCTTTACTTATAAGTAAACCTAAAAATATAAATCAGCATGATTAAAAAATTATCAACTAAAAATGAGTAGCAAGTAAAGCTGTAGATTGATCAGAAAGCCTGATCAAAAAGATCTTACAGTGTTTTAGATCCAAATCTCAAAAAACAAACTGTGTTTGAACAGACCAAAATGGTGAGTGCTCCTACCTCCACCAGACCCTGAAGAATCCTTACAAACATCACACAACCATAATGCACTCTTGCTGCAGAAGGGATGATCATGTTCAGTGTAGATGTTAGAAAGATAGCTGCTCCAAATACCCTGTGGAGAAAAGTAACATGAAAAGGAATAAAATTATTGTCTGTTTTTCAGAAGTGACACTGTTGACAGGTACAGCTGCAGAGACAATTACACCTGCCACCTTCTCAACAACACAAATACTTATAAAGTCCCCTTATTATCTAAAGGAGATGAATCCTCAGAAGGTCTATACATTTTCTTCTCTGAATGGAATAGAATTTTTACATATTCTTAAACAAAGGTGCAGAACTTCTATTTGTATCAGGGGATTAGATACAGATGTTAGTACTGGAGGCCTGGAGGTACTTTTTATATGAATCCTGAGAGAAGCACTGCTATCCCAGGAAATACTTAAATTCTGTTATAGCAATAGCATTGTTATAACATTAGGCAAAGCCTGGTTTAAGTGACTGTGTGAACGTGGAAGTGTGTTGGCTATTTCTACTTGCTGTTGCTGGAATGTGTAAGGGGGCTGCTTAAGATCAACTCCTTTCCAACATCGCTTCCCTAAATAATAGATACAAACGTCCCTTATGACTATGACAAGGAAAGGACATTTATACAAGACTCCTTCTATGAAAAACATGATATAACATTTTGCTACCCTGCTGGGGAAGAGCACTTGCTGCAGCTGAGCATGTCTGTCGAGGCTCTAAATGTACCTGGGCTCAGTGCCTTTAGGAAATCATTTGCAGTCTCCCATATGTTAGACCCATTAGAGACAGAGACAGCAGAAACCTCTGTGTAATGGTAATGAACACAAGCAGCAGTGCTGAAAGTGCAGGTCACTCAGAGGCCCTAGGGTAGCACTCAAACCATGTCTGCAGCACTCACCAGAGTCTGGGAGCTGTACCCAACACAGACATGGGCTTCCCCACATTCAGAGTAGTGCACACTTAGTGAGTTCCCTGTGTCAATAATAAACAACAGTGACACCAGACATGGGAGACAGCTGGACTACAAGGCAAATGTTTCAGTATGGCATGGGCTGTGGATTTACACTGATGTGCCAGTTCAAGGGAAGAGTATCCCTTGGTGCCCAGTTTGTGTCCAGAAAGAACATCTGGGAAGCTCATTTGAAAAGTGAGGCTGCTGGACCATGAAAAACACCACTGGAAACCAAGAAAGACATGGGAAAAAATTAGCTGGGACCTTCACTGAAAATACTACCATTAGTATGAGCTGTACTTGCTTGATTAGATTTCACATAACTTCACATCTGTCTGAATGAAGGCTCAGGTTTCCTTTCTGTGCTATGAATGGGGTTCAACAGCTGTGCCATGAATTCTCTGAATATCAGGAGTTCATTACTACAGCATCTGTGGAAGTTGATATACACGAGGATCCCCTCTAAGATCCTGTTACAGCACTGAAAAATATCAGAACTGGCAGTCAGAGTTCTCCACAATTGCCAAGCACCATCTAAATTGAATGGATTATCCTAGTGCTCAGTGGTTTACTATCTTCTTTGTGTTGTCTGTAGTTGCAAGCAGCCATGCCTGGCTCCCTGTGGACAGCTCTTGTATGGGAGACCTTCCATTTTGCAGAGCAGTTGGTGGTCCTGCAGACCACAGCACATGGACATGAGAGGTCAACCCAAAGCTGCCCTCCTTTGTTCCGTGACTCAAGGTGAGACCCTGGGAATACAGCAGCCTCTTTTGTTCAGAGCCCTCAATTCCTAGCAACACTGATGTTAGCTACCAGCATGCTGCTGTTTGTGGACTGTAACTCATGCTTGTTTTTCAAACCACTCAAATGCAGTGACATTTAATAAGCTTTGAATTATCTTGTTATGTGTGTGGCATTTCAGGAAGACACATTAAGCTTCATTCTCACATATGAATCACAGACAGATATTTGATCAGAAGTCATGTGATTCGAACACAGCAATATTTCTGTCCCTTTTGATTTTTCTGGCAAAGACATACACAGATCTTTTTATGCATAGCTACTTATCATGGTCCTCTCAAAATACTTTAAAACTTTTCAAACATTTTGTTGTAATTCTTTAATTTTTCTTTAAATAAGAATCTCAATTGTTTACATTTCAGTGTCTTTTTGAAAACTTTTTCACTGAAAATATATATGACTTCATTTTTTTAATCTGGTCTTATTGTGTGCTCTAGGACTAATAGTAGTGTTATAGTGTGAGGAATCTACAGTCAGAGATCATCACTGTTTTATCTCTGAGCTCTACACCTATTTACAAAAACAATTCATTATCTGAGTGACAAGAAAGCACTAAACAGATGAGCACAAAAACAGGAGCTGAGTAGGCTGGCAGAGAGAAGTGACAAAGAATGGATCTATGTAGAAAACAGTCTGAAAATATGAACTAGAATACAAAGCCCACAGTCATATCATGACATTTATAAGACTACTTTCAAAGCCAAGTAAGCATTCAGCTCAGAAATAAGTACTACTTATCTACTTATCCAGTGAAGAAAAGACTTTGCCCTTGCTTTTTTACCACAAATAGAAATAACAGGTCTGCTATTGTAATGCTATTGACTCAGAAAACTACAGAAAATCATGTAAATTAATAAACATGTGAAAGAATAAACTGTAAGAAAGAGAATGTGTTTCATTATTCAAACAGCTAGTTCTGAAGACTGAGTTTCCAATCTCTGCTACTTCTTTTAATGCCAGTTCTTAATATGCCTAGGCTATAAATGCATCATCTATACAGAGTTAGAACAAGTCATTCTTCTGCTACTCTTTAAAAGGTTGAGTATTGTTTCCACAAAGAGGCAGCATATTTTCAGTATTTTTCTGCCATTTATCCCAAAGAAGCTGGTCTTCATCTTGGCCAAAAATATTCCAGTTTCTTTTCAATTCATTCACATATTCTTCTCTCCTCACTATCACGATCCCCAGGCAGCTGCTTCTTTGGGATCAAAACAGACCTTCACCAATAGACTCCTCCGCCCAGCAGGATGCTCTTACTGAAAACTGATATCAAGAAGTGCCTTGTACTCTATGTATCCACCAAACAATGATGAAATTACATTTAGATGAGTGTTTGAGGAAAAGAAGCAAGTTAAAGGAATGGTGCCACTAAATGGGCCATGAAATCTTTGGTGGAATGCCGACCTACATCAATTTGGGTTAATGTATAGAGCAAATTATATAGTATTAGATGGTTTCAGTGCAAAACCATGAAGCATGATATTTTCAACCACTCTGAAATCCATTTGAATCCCACATTGTTACGAGTAATTATGTGCATTAGAGAAGTGCCTGGGGTGGAGGTGTCCGTGGATGTTCAAGGTTGCACAGTTTCAACAGGTAGGTGCCAAAAGAGTCTTATCCTAAAAGTCTTTAGCCTAAAAGATCAGCAATAGAGTAGAATCTAATATCCAGAGTACAACTGGGACAAAAGAACATGTTTGTCTTTCTAGAGGTGGTGAGTTCACTGGCCCCAGAACTCCTGGTTTCCTGGTCTGTGTCTTAGCAAATAACCCCTCCAAAACAGAAACTCGGAACCACTGGTGAATCTACCTAAGCTGAAACTGATTGGGTAAAAAAGGAATAAAGGAAAAACATGGACTTAGCCAGATCTGTGAATCCTATTACTGCAAATAGAAATTCTCTTTGAGCTCAGCTTCTGAGCTGTTTTTGTTCCTTAGTAAATTCTACTCCTAAATCCAGTTACAATAATAAAATCTGCAATTGTTGTATACCATTAGACTGAGTTGGAAACTCATGGGGATAGATATAGAGCTTTCTATGCATACACACAGCATGCACTTAAGGAAGTAGTCTACTGACAGAATACATGGAGTTACAGTGTAAACATGGTTGATTTTACTGTTTGCAAGTAAATTAAGGAAACAAAAGCCAAACTAATGATAAGTTGAATTATTCAGCCAACAGTGTGTACATCTGTGTTTAGGATGTCCTTCTGCTGCAAAAGCTGGTGGCAAGACTAGAAAGGCTGGGGAAATGATTAATCTTAGCTTATTTTTTTGACTTTTTTGACAGATGGAACAGTACCCTGTTTAGGCACTGCTACGTAGCAGAGAAATGAATAATTGAGGATACTACCAGTGTTGAAGAAGCAGTGCAAACTGAACTCTGAGTATCTTTTGTTTATGGACAGAGGAGAGTTGAGACTGAACAGCCTGGGTGATTCTATGGAATGACTCTTCTGGAGTAATTTCTGCAAGAACGTGTAGTGGGAAGAACATCCAGACAGTCTTGGAACCTCTTTGCAGAATGCAGAGAGCAAAGCACTTTGATTTGGGGCAAAACAATATCCAAATGGTCCTAAAGACCTTTTCCAGTGTTTGTAGCTAAGCCATGTCTTGTTTGAAGAGAATGAAATCAATATGGGTTTTGGTTTTTTTTTAAATCTGAAAATCCCAAATACCCTTGACATGCACATCTCATGAGCTTGTTCACAACCGTCTTCAGACAACCTCCCTCTCTCATCTGAGAGATCATGTTCCAAGTTCTGAAGACTTTATGAAGTAAAGTTCAAAATCAAAGGTAATGCTGGCAAAATTTGCCACTTTTCTTACTCATATTTTCAAAAGAAGTTGAAATTAAAATAAATAAAATAAACCAAAAAGCACATTGACCATAAAAGAAATAGTTGTATGGATGCTGAGAGTTTACTAAACAGAAATCATGAGGCTCTATTAAAAGTTCTATGCAATCTTAATTACAGTCAATCCTATATCCAGCCATGGCAAGGATATTTGTGAGCACAAGGATAGATTTGTGACTTCAGAACATAAATAGTTGTGTAATTCCTTCATATTCAGCTTCAGTCTATGTGGAATTGCTAAACAAGAAAGATCAAATTTCGTTGGAAAATTCTTGTTTGGTGTTAAGATAAAAAACACTAAGGGAACTTCTGAAAGACAAGTGCTACAACCATTGTCTGAAGCATTAGGTGTGATTTTCCTAACACTGTTCAGAAATCATTATTTTTGCAGAGAAGAAATGTGTAAATATTTGAGATGAACAAGCTAAATTGAAAGACTCACCAGCAGATATATAATGGAAATCTAGTGTCATTTTTAATGATAGACATAACTACTGCATATTCAGTTTCAAATGCGTATTTATGAAAGACATTAATTTACTGTTTTACTAATCATCATTTAAAGAATGTAAAACAATCATCAGGCTCTAAAGCTTAATTATTTTACTTATTGTCTTTTTACCTGTTAGCAGCCAGTTTGTTTGAGATGAACCCTCCTGGAATCTGTGTCACAATGTAGCCCCAGAAAAACGAGCCATGAATGAGTCCCACTGTCTCTGGATCCCAGTTGAATTGAGCTGTCTTTAAAAGAAATGGGAAAAATGCTGTAAGATGAAGAATACTCATTTTAACATTGAAGTCCCATGGAAGTTGCTCCATCCTCCAAACCAGGGCAGCCCCTTTACACTGATTGCATGGGGTTTCTGAGATTGAAAAACACCCCAGTTAAGGCAAAAGGATGTCTAATTGCCATGTAAGATTACTGCTTTTGTTCCTAGCTTTCAGCTTAGTGGACAAGAGGGTGAAAGGTTTCAACCAGAATGTAGCTAACACAGGACCTTCATCTTGGCTTCTTGCCACTGCTTCCCTCTGGGCTACTTCATCCTGAAACCTTTGTTTTTGAGCTTTCTCAGAGTTACAAGAAGCACCTGAAGCCTTTCAATGGCACCTCAATAGATATTATAGTGCCATTCACACTCCCTGCTTTTAAGACGAAAATAACATTAGTGACCAGGTGCTGCGAACTGGTAATTCATGGTTTTCATTGTTCTGTCTGGCAAACAAACTCTCCAGCTTTTTCTGCCTCAGTTTTTTTCTTCTAGTTACATGCTTAGTGCTCCAACACCTTGTTGTGTCTCTGTGTCAGCCCTGGGATGACTTGCCTTTCCTGGTGACTCCAGTCACCATGTTAAGTCTGAGTGGGAGATTTAGAGTGTGTCCAACTCTGATTGTCTTGAGCAATTGTTCTGATGGACAGATCATACTGGCAATGTAAGTCAGGCCATTATCTGCATATCAGTGATGCATCCAACACTTGGAATCTAATAATCAATCCAAATCCTTCCTTATTTCTAGCCTGATGTTATGGCTAGATTTCAGTCCATTTCCCCAAGATTATCAAGGTTGCTTAAGTCCTTTTGGAGCAACAAAAAAACACTGTTTTGCTTCATGATTGTCTCCATGCTAATCACATGTCAAGGAAAGATGGCTAAGCATAAGGAAGAAACATAGATGTCTTTTGGATTCAGAATTAAAACTGTCACTAAAATACTACAGAGAAATGACAAATGTACTGAAAAACCTCAACATCTGACTTTTTTTTTTCTTTTTAGTATTATGTTCTGTGTGCAAAAAGAACAGTTTTTCCCAGTGCATTGATTTTTTCCTCCCAAACAAGCAAACTAAAAACCAGCTCATTGTTTGACCTGCAGGGAGAAAGACGGCATTAATTAGCCAGACATTTGCAGAAGGCTAAAGGGTTTCTCTCCCCATCAATGCGCATTTTGACAGAGACCCACTTTCCTGTGCTGAGCTACACTTCTGTGTAAATACCTAATTTTCTACTAGTGATTTCTATACAAGTTTCTGGGGAGTGTTAATTTCTGAAGGCAGAAACAACCATGAGGTATGTTAGTTCTCTGAAACTAACACTTCTGAGCTTCCCAACCTATGTAAGCACATCCTTTCTCTTGCTCAAAGTATAGCACCATGTTGTTCCACCAGAACCATAGGGAGCAGGGATTAGACTGAATAAATCTGAATTGAGCAGCAAGTCTAAGCAGGCACAGGTCAGAGGAGATTGCAGCTGAGGAAGAACTAGAATCATAGAACCAGAGAATACCAGGTTGGAAGGGTGATCTCAAGGACCATCTGCTCCATTCCTTCTTGGCAGAAGTGCAGTCTAGACAAGATGGCAAAGCACCCTGTCCAGCCACATCTGCAAAGTGTCCAAAGTTGGGGAATCCACCACTTCCATGACCAGGTCTTTCCAATGGCTGATTGTTCTCATTGTGAAAAGTGTTCCTCCTGTCTTCAATCAAAATCTCTCCAGGAGTAACTTGTTCCCTTTACCTCTTGTCTTTTCCACCTGACTCCTGACTTGCTACTTCTTTGTAGCCACCCTTTAAATACTGGAGTGTGGTGATAAGGCCTCCCCTAAGCCTTCTTTTCTCAAGGGAACCAAACCCAGCCCCTCAGCCTTTCTTCAAACAGCAGGCTTCCCAGTTCATTGTGAATCTTAGTGGCCCTTCTCTGTACACTCTTCAGCCTGTCTACATCCATCTTGTGCAGGAGGGAAAAAACTGAGCACAGTATTCCAGGTCTGACAAGCACTGAGAGGAGTGGGATAATGACTGATTTATCTCTGTTGGTGATGATCTTGTTGATGCAAGTCAGCATCCTGTTTGCATTCATTGCCACAGCAGTACACTGTCCTCTCATATTGAGCCTGTTGTCTACTGGAACCCCTAGGTTCTGTTGTGTACTGAAACCCTTCCTGCAGAGCTGCTCCCCACTAGGAAACTCTTCATTCACTTTGGTAAATATTTGAGGGGTTTATTGGGTCTGATTGGAAATACTTTGCTTGATAGCTAGGAAGAGAAGACTGAAACATTGTAGAACTGGCCATGGCATAATGTGGGAAGGGAAAGTAGATTTATTTAAACCCCAGTCCTAGTATCCTAAGCATCATCTCTGATCTTTGGAAATCAAAAGATTCTACCATCATGAGTCACAGAAACAGGCACACTTTTAACTTTCAAAATTTCTTATAGAGACACTTTCTGAACCTTCCTTTGTTGTTGTTGGCTGGACTTCGCGAACAAAGGTGTTGGGATAAGCCTGCGCAATGGATTTTTTAGGTGAGGCACAGTGTGCCGGAACTGGCCCCACCCCCTTTACTCCTGAGGTTCATTTTGCCACGGCCGAGCACGCTCGGACGGCGACAGCGAGTTCCTCCAGAATTCGAACCGGCGTCCTCAGAGGAGGAGCCGGCTCCACAGGCGGNCTGTAACATGAGCTGGGGCAGGGAACTTTTCTTTACTACAAGTTACAATATCTGAGAGGAAAGCCTATGCATAATTTTCACAGCATTTCATTTAAGAGTCAATATTTGTGTGAATTTGTCAGGACAAAAATATTTAAAAGATAACAAAAAATAAGTCAACAAGTAGAGAAAATGTAAAGATTCAAGTTCATAAATTCTATAAAGAGACTCATGACATCACAGCCATATACCAAGGCAGAGAGGGCAAAATTAAGGTATGGATTGAACCTGCAGTTCCTTAGGTGCATCGATAAAGGTATGTAAGCATTTACTGTGGACTACTGGCCGTCTACTGTAAGTTTGAAAATAGCTTGGTACCTAGCTCTGAATCACCTCTAGACGGCACTCCACACTGTTGATAACCCAATGCCTTATTGCCAGTGACTGCTTTAATATCTTGAAAGCTATCCACTGCTCTGAACAGAGTGGGTGCAGTCCTACATAAAACAATTAATAATTCCTTCTGCAACAGCATCAGAACATGTTTCCCTGAGATATAGTAAATAGCAAGCTTCTGCCACCACCACAAAATCTGTCTACAACTGAAAGATCAGAGACTTGGCAGACATGCAAGCTAATTCAGTTCTCATTTCTGCTACTTACATTCTGTCTATGACATTGCAAATCCTCAGACCTTACAGATTTTTAACATGACTTCATCACATAAATAGGAATTAAATACCTGTGCATCTATGTGAATAGAGACTCGTGTGTCTCCCTCAGATTTTTGATCTATACATACACATTGCTTTGCTATGTGGCACTTCAATGATTTTGCAATAGAGTTCGCTCAGAAGAGCGAAAGGAAGATGTTTTCTCACCTGCAACTCCGGTTTTCCATTGACATAAACAGTGCTATTGTTCACCATTTCCACAATGGCAACACCCAGGTTGCACCTAATTCCAAAGGAGATGCAAAAGCCCAGGCCACTCATGATGGCAATGATGTAGCGCTTGGGCAGCCCGCAGCAGTAGCATTCACACGGCGCTGACTTGTGGGTGCTCATCTGTATGGGCTGCCCTTCTTCTGTCAGCTCAATGTGATCCTCCTCCACGTTGGTACCATCGATTTTCCTGAACAGATGATGAAAGACAAAATGAAGATGCCTTATCATCTCAGTAAAATTTGCTGAACTGTGGATGGACAGTTACATGCTCCAGTCACCTGCTAGCTCATCTCCTTGTGAAGCACTTGTCCCTTGGTGGTATGATGAGTTAATGCTGGGCAGGCTGTAGTAGAGACTACACTTTTTCATCAATGACCTCTGAAGTTTGTAAATTTGGGACATCTAGCCAGACAGTGAGATGGAATAATGTTCACAGGCTATGCATGAGCATAACTATGAGAGCTAAATGGGGGTCTGTTGTGATAAATTCCAGTGGTTCTTAGGAAAGTGTGACAAAATGAACCATAACTTCTAATTAGATCCTCTAAGTAGAGCTGCCAATAGGTTTCAAGAAAAGGGTAAATACAACACAAATCATGCTTTTGCTCATCCCAAAACTCCTTGGAATTTGTTTTCTCCTATGAGACAAAATTCAGAACTCGACTGCAGAGGAAAAGGATCCCTGACATCACGTTTAAAATGTAAAAGAGACAGGCCCAGCCTTTCTCTGTCTGAAGGGATTTGAAGCCATATCCTCTCTTTCCTGAAACATCTCTCACCATGAAGACTTAGGACGCTGCAAAGTGAACCCATGCAACTCCTATGGTTGAACATGTTGCCCAGTGTGTAAAATACTACTAAATGAGACCTGCAGGAAGGTAGGGACTTTCTAGGCTGTTGATTCTCCATTCCTCAGCAGTGGATGTTGAAAGGGCTTTGCCTGGGATCAAATTTGGTGTGGTAACTGCAGTGCAGCTGGGAGAAACTGGAAGGGAAGGTGTCAGGGATGGAAGCTCTCCCACTTACTCAGGATAGAAACAAATGGCACCCAGCCGTATCAGCCTGTGAGAGGTTGCCCAGCAGCTGCTAACACAGGAGTACAGCCCCTCCAGCTCTGCAGATCCAGCCTTCCCCAGTCCTAGTAACCTATATGAGACATTTATATTAAACACAATGGCATTTCTATGTAATCTGGAATTGCATGATAGTGCAATTAAAAATTAATTTGGTCTCCCAATCTGATTAGGGCTGTTAACATCACTCTTCAGGAACCAGAGAAAGTGTCTAGTAGAAAAGAAGAGATGAGAAAGAACTGAACATACCCTCCCACAGCAGAGCTAGATAATTCCTTTCCTAGTATTAATTTTCCAAGCATTCATTTTAAATGCAGAATACGAGTTTTCTGACATGCTGAAACAGTTAAGGACATCACTAACCATGAATACATGACTGGCCCATTAAACACTACCCACCACCTTAAGGTTAAGTGTTTACTAAGGATCAGCGGCTACATTAAGAAGCCTTTCAGTGTTAGCATGACTCTGAAGAAGTGATCTCAGGATCCAGCGCCTTTTGTGTCTGCCATGATGTTACATGGAGTACTGTAAAAATATGAACAGGTAATTAATTTAAAGGAAGCCCAGCCTCCCACATAAGATGAAAAAATAATTTCATTCACTCTTTTCTGATAAGGAATATTTTACTTTCTTCTTTCATATACCTGGCTGAGTGCATTTTAAATCTAATGTACTTTGGCTTTCCATATAAAAAAATGACTATAAAGAATTGTTGACAGAGCATACATCGACAGGCTACACCTGACTGATCTGCACAGTAGCTAGTTGGGTATTTGGGAACAGTGTTGTTTTTATAACAGCTTTCTCCAGTTGCTTTAAGTCTAATGTACTACCCATAATCTAATATACTAAAAGGTTTGCAAATATAGATGGTAAGTATAACTTCCTGAGGACCTTTCTGTGGACTTTAGTATATCTTTCTAATATAAAGTTTCACTTAAAAATCTCATTAGCTTTGGAGCTAACTGGTGCATCATTTACTACATTGTTCCTTTTTACATTTTTCATAAACCCTTTACTTCAGCCTTAGTGTTAGCAAAATCAAAAAAAGCATGTTAAAACCTGTCCGCTCACATTTTCAAGAAACTCCAGAATCACAGCGTTTGGGGCCAGAAGGGAACTCCCAGAATTGTTTGATTTAATCCCTTACTCAAACCAGTGCTCACTGCAAAGCGATCATTAGCTAATTGTCAAGCTGGAGCAGACTCTGCATTAAAGCAAGGCAACACAGCAAACATGATATTACTATGGTGTTATTGAGGGTGATTGAGAACTTATGATTCACTGGCAGGGAAACAGCATTTGTTAGTGAAATGAGAGTACAGAGAGTAATGCAGTCAGGCACTTTAAAAAGGAGACACCATATATTCCATGCTCTGTGTGTTAATATAGGTAAATGTAAACAGAATGACATATCAAAATTAAAGACCTCAGGAAGTGAAAAGACAATTGAATAATAATTTTTTAGAAGTGTTGTCCTCTTGAAAGTATCATTAATGAACTGAAAGAAATAATTTAGTTGTCTTCCTCTAGCATAATCTAAGATATTAATTGAATTGAATCAAAGCAGAATTTTTGAATTTTTGTTCCTTTGCCAAGGTCTATTTATAAGAGAAATGTTAGCCTTTAATTGGTTCATCATTTTGGGCAGCTGGCAAAGAGTAGACACATCATGAAAGCCAAAACATCTGTTCCAATCTGGACGTTTTCAGCTGGCTGTCAATTCAAACAGGCATGAAAACATCCTTCTGCTCCAAATTCACTGCTAAACGCGGTGAGCGAGGACTACCATTATGGACCAATATTGTGCCTACAGTGAAATTAATTGTTTTGCTATTGCATTCAACTAATTAATAGAAGCAAGTTGAGGACTGATGCATGACATCAAATCTACACAGTATATTTTACTCACCCAAAGGTTAATGCTAAGGCCTCTACAGCAGGTTTGTCTTGGAGAAAACTATTTTTCAACAGCAGTCCAAAAACATGGGCATTATAGCAGTGCAGACATTCACACAGCCAGTGTGAAACCCAGCTTTTTGTTTTGTTTTGTTGAACATGTATGTAATGAAGATGAAAATTTTATCTTCCAATTGATACAAGTATTTTGGTAGTGTCACTGAAAATTTTCACCAGTGATTTGTAAGAAAACTGCTTTGGGACCAGTGCTCTCCTCTAATTCCTTGTCTCATGCAGGAGAGCATTTTGCTGCATAGGAAATGTTTGCTCCTTAAATGTCTGGTTTTTCTTTTTTTCAGTGAACATACAGCGCTTGGTAAGTAAGAAGAGCTAAGCTATTTGAAGATATTTGCATCCATATTGTGTGCCCAAATGTCACAATAAGTGTGTGAAAAAATTTCTTTTCTTTATTGAATGGCTACTCTAGCGTATACAGAACTTTTGAAAGAATGAAATAAACTTCAAAAACTTCCCTTCAATAATAAATAAAATCCTTAGAGCTCATATACATGCAGAAATTTGTATTTATGGGATTTTTAGCATATAAATTAGTTCTTTCTTCAATTGATAAAGCAGATGGACTAGAATAATACAATTTAAATTAATTAAAAACTCATTGATTCTACAATAACGGGCAAATGTTAATATTTGCCATGTATTATAACACATTCTAGAATGGATTTCACCAGACTCCGTAGTCTTATTCAGGCACCTGGAACACAACCCTACACGATGTTCAAACCTCACACCGACAAATCCAGTAATTACAATGACCCCTGCACAACCTCAGAAACCTATACACTGTTTATTGAAAAATATCATCTGTTTATCCATAAACAGATACAGACTTCTGAGATCTTATTTACTCTTCAGGGATTTGCCCAGGAGATAATTTTCCATACCAAATCCTTCAATTTCTGCATTGGTACCAAATCCCAGATCAGACTGGCAAACCCTCTTAAGTTACTCAGTGCATGGCACCTCTCTTTGCTGGTTTCTGCATGGTAATGGCATGAAACCAGGGTGTGTCTCCAACACCAAGGGACTGCATCTCACAGGTGCACTTTCAAGCCACAGGGCAGCCTTGCAGGCTCTCCTCAGAGCAGACTCAGCGCTCTGGAGGGACAGATGCCCTCCGGGTGCCACAGCGCAGCAGTGCCTGTGTGCAGTGTGCCCCTGCACTAACACTGTTTTGCGAGATGCCTCACACAGCCCATAAATCAGAGGAGTCTGAACACCACACACTGTGCTCACGGTAGTCTGGGAGGGACTGGACTTTCTCAACTTGCATGCAAAGGGAAAATTTGAGAGGACTAATTAAGATCCAGTGCAGTCAGAGGAGCCCTGTCCAATGCAAGGGTGTATGGCTCAGCTTCAAGGTGCAGCTTTTAGTAATTTAGGATAATTCACCAAAGGACATCTGCAGCAGCCAGAGCTACACCTATCAGGGCCCAGACTTCATACAGCAGCCATGTGACATGGCCTATATGACTTTTCATATTCAAAGTAACATAATTTAGTTGTAAACCCACTTAGTGTCTTCCCATAAGCCCACAGTTGCTGGTGGCTGGTCCAAGGCTCCTGAAATCCTTAGAGCAGGCAAAGCCTAAGATTTTACTTCAGTTCGTGACTTCTTTGACTGCACAAAGTTCATAAAAGAACCAAAGTGACTACACCTGTCAAGAAGCTATGCATGAAAAGTTTTTTTTCTGGGAAACATGAGGCTTACAGAGTCCAGGTCTGATATTTATTCACCCAAGCCTTGAATCCTCTATTTTTTTAAATTTTTTTTTCTGCCTCACTGTATGCACTTAATAAAGAAAAAAAATTTGCATTAAAACTGTTTTATACAAAATAATTAAAATATTTTCTAGAACATCTAAGATCTCACAAAATGGAACTGCTGCCAAAGGCCTAAAGAAAGGATGGCTCCTTAGTCTCTCACATCAGTCCTCACTGCCTCCCTTCCAGGATCCATATACCCTAAAGTCACCTCCTGTGAGCTGTAGTCAGTGAAATCACACTTTGAGGCCTAATCAAGAATCTGTATTAATATAATTCATCATCTATCAAATGCTAGAAGAGGAAGCAAATTCTTTGCTGATTTACACCACAATAAAGCAAATTGGATTGCATGAAGAGTAAAGTCAAGGTTGCAGCTGACACACATGTACATGCACTATCATGTGAAAACACAAATGTATACTCTCATTTGTAGACTAAGCTGTAGAGAATGGAGTTAAAAACACACATGCTTCATTCATTTAGAGAAATCTTCAAATATGGCTGCATATCTCCTTCAAGACTGCTAAAGTTGCAGCAATTTTTATCTAGATCTGATTGCAGACATAGTAAAAAGACACTATAGTTTGAATTATTTCCTCTGCTGGCTAGTGTATCTGAGGAAGGCATGGATGTGTTTAAAACAGAAAATAATTGAGTTCAGCGAACTTTCTTGTATCTCAACTGATATTTGGTTTAATTTGATTCAGTAGGAGTGTTGCTGAAGTTGGATGCCAGTACTATCAACTGTCGGAACCAGCATGATAACCTTGATACATGATTACAAGAGGAGAGTAATCTGGGTAATTAAAATTGAATTCAGTGTACTACCACATCACATGCTCACTAGATACAAATCTTACATGTTTTTGGTCAAACTGGCCAGCAGAGTCCAGAGCAAAGAAAATTTATCATCAAATAAATGATTTTATCCAATGTCCTTAAAGAAAAATGGATACCCTAGAATTACTGTAAAGTATTGAAAAAAGTAAAAAAAGCAAAATGTCAGACTTCATCTGTAACACTGTAAATAAAAAAAGTAGGAACTGTAGAACACAGATACTCTGTTCACATAATACAGAAATAGAGTTCTCAGTACTAATCTCTCAAAAGTGTACATTCTTATTTTCTTTAAAATGCATACAGTAGTATAATATATGTAAATTATTACATTTTTTTGTGATCAGAGGCATGTTTAGCTGTGCCAAGAACTGTATCTTGAACCAAAATAGCATTCCTAAAAAAAGGTAAAGGGGTGGATATAAAAGCAAATACACCTCAGCCACAAGAAACACCTTCAGTTAAAATGTCCTGAGTCACACAAAGATTTAAAACACTTAACATGAAGTATACAAGAAATGCCACTGCACTCTCTGGCTCTTGTTTATTGATTACACAAATAAATGTTGTCAGTGGCCATTACTAATAGATATAATCTTCCATTTAAATAAGAAATCTCTCTCCCTTTACGAAAATGGTCATTTATTACATCAGGTTATCTATCTCAAAATAAAAATCCTCCATTTCTTGTTTCATAAAAATGTCAGATTAAGATGAAAATCTTTAATCTTTTCTCCCTTTTTGCTAGCAAACAGCTGCTTCAGCTGCTTCTCCTTTTTTTCTTTCTAATTTGCTAGTCTCAGTAAACACACACATACACATCTCTATTCAATACATTGTCTCTTGCTGACTCAGAACAAGATTTAAGAAAACCCCAAACCTGTAATTTAGGAACACTAATTCTAATTTCAAGAGTGGCATTACTTGGGAATGTTAATTCCCATTAAATCATCACTTTTTCTCATGCAAGCTAAATCACAGAATTATTCATATTTAATTATTTAAAAGTATTTTAATGAAACCGTTTTTCAAGCTCTTTGTAATATTACAACACTATTTCATAACTTATTTTCACCTTTTTTAGTCTATTATAAATATTCTATGATCTATAGTCAAATGCTGTTGTAGCAGTACTCCTTTTATGTCTTCTGTCTCACAGTGAGGTGTCTCACTCTCTGAACTCAGATATTAATTTTACAACTCTAAATTCTGTTTTATGCTTATATTTTTTTCTATACTGCATTTCTTTTAATAAATTGAAGCAATGGACCTCTCTGGGTATTTTATGTTCAATTTTACCTTCTCAGATTCCCCAATGAGTCACTAATGGTGTTCTTCACCTCTTCTTTTCCTGGGTTAAAAAATCTTTCTTTCAGTGAACTGAGCCCTTTGAAAGGCATTTTGTCCTTCTTCTCCAGCAAATCCCTTATGTTAACAAGTATTCACTTCTGCTGTCATATTTCCTGATGCCAGAGTCAAGAGCCTCCACAGGTCCCCTCGGTGACCTCTGCAATACCAACCAGTTGCTCAAGACAGGAGCATAGAAGAAAAGCAAAAAAAAAAATCAAACCAGATCTTCCAAATCCAGAAGGACTCTGGAGCAAAGCCCCCTCAGAAGCACTCAGGGACTCGGCGTAGCACTTGCAGCAGCTCTGCTGTGCATCTGTGCGCAGTCGGTACCTGTACAGGGACAGCTCATCTGGGGGCTGCAGCCAGAGAGCCAGAGGGGCTGCTGAGGGTCAGTGGCCCTGGGCAGGCTGTGCTGCCTGCTCCACAGGCGAACCTCAGGCTGGCTTGCTGGGGCTCACCCTCCGTGCATCCCTCCCTCCCACCTTCCCTCCCTCCCTCCCCTGCCTCTTTCATGCCGAGATCCTGTGCAAGGTGGTGCTATAGTAACGGACACAATACCTGTCCTCAAGCCACTCCAGTTCATTAATAAGACCTCATCTATGGCAAGAGCCAGAAGTTTATTAAACATTTACGAGTCCTTTCTTCAGGGAAGGAAATACTGCAAGCTATGGTTCCCATTCACTGTGTACCATCCACCCAGGGGAGCCCCCCTACCCCAATGCACCTGCTGGTTTGAACTCAAACCTACCTTCCCCAGCCTGGTCATTTATTATTGACGTTGCTGGGCCCTTGGGCAGGCAGATGCAGGAGTGCATTGGTGCAATGCTGTTTGAATAAGCAGTGGAAGTCCAGCCATAAATGAAATCCATTGTCTTTTTGAAACACAAAGTGGCTCAGAGAGGTGAACCGATACAACCCAATGTGGCTTCATGACAACAACACAACTTCTGTAGCATGGCAGAAAGTACTTAGTGAAAACTCGTGGAAATGCAGCTTGCCAGGACACTTATCATGCCTGCAGGTTGGCTGGAGGCAAACAAAGAATTTCTGGTTTTGACAAGGCCTTAGTTATTGGATTTGGGTTATAGACAACAAGTAAAGAAGAGAAAGAAAGAAAAGAAAGAAAAGAAAGAAAAGAAAGAAGAGAAAGAAGAGAAAGAGAGAGAGAAAGAGAGAAAGAGAGAAAGAGAGAAAGAGAGAAAGAGAGAAAGAGAGAAAGAGAGAAAGAGAGAAAGAAAGAAAGAAA
>VXAU01005006.1:582588-628582 GCA_013399695.1 Formicarius rufipectus | reverse complement strand
GAAAGAAAGAAAGAAAGAAAGAAAGACTCGAAAGAAAGAAAGACCCGAAAGAAAGACCCAAACGAAAAACCCAAACCATTTCATATACTCCCTTCCCTGTTCTTTGAGTGAAGGGGAAGGCAGGAACCTTGAAGATTGTTGCAAACAGGGAGAGCTTTGAGTGTGGCACATTACCTTACTCTCCCAAGGAAAGTTAAATTAAGGACCTGCCAGTGCCTTATCAGGTCACCAGCAGGATAAGAATTGATTTCCTCTGGAAGTTCCAGCTGAGAGTTGCCATGTGGAGAGCAGGAGTGCAGGTGGCTGCCCATCCACAAGCCCCAGCTCCTGTTCTGCCCCAGGCCCCCTGGTGTCCCTGATAAAGATGCAGTAGCTCTGGTCCCTCCTCCTCCTGACCTATGCTGTCATTACTCTTCCACTTTCCGCTCAACTTCTGTTCAGAGCTTGGTCTATCCAGATTCCACAGAGAAAGAGAAGAAAAAAAGAAAGCAAGAAAGTGATTCCTCCAGAGAAACAAACTGGATCTGAGTTGTTTTCACTTACAAACTCCTCATTTTGATGTTTGAACTGCTTGAGTAGGTTTGAATGGGATGTTAATCTGGGCCAATGCAGTGCAAGGACTCTCCATTCACCCCTCCATTGCACTCCTGGATCCTTGCATGGGCTGTCAGTCTATGGGGTTTAGATGTCTCCATAATACAAATACCAAATGTCTGGATTGTCCCAGGTCAACTTTGAGCAAGGGGATGTTGGACAATACACTTCTTCATGGCTGTGTGAGGCAGGCAAGCAGCTTGCACTGAAATCCTTTATTCCTGGTGCAAACCAGACACAGAGAAGAGAGGGAGGGGAGGTGGAGAGAGAACATGCTTAGAAGCTGAGCAAAGTTTTGCTTGGCTGCAGACTCTTTTGTTGCAGAACTGGTTACAGTTTCTTTCTCCTCGTTGAATAATTCATGAGATGTCGAGAAGCCTCGGAAAACTGCAGGTTCCCATAGCGAGCACTAAGGGCATGGCACCACCACGTCCCTGCACTACCTGCCCACACACCTGTAGCGGAGCTGCTCTGGGTGGAACTGCTCTCACTGCCAACTCAAGGACTGCCCAAGTGACGCTCACTGCAGCACATCCTGCTGCCCTGGGAGCAGCTGCAGCTCCCATTCCTCCTCTGCCTCCTCCTCACACTGCTCGGGCTTCAATCAGGCCATCTCCAAACTGAGCTAAAAGATGCAATCCCTTCTGGTTTCTTGCTCCAGACCCTGGCCCTGGTTTACCCTGGCTCACTAGGGCCTGTAGACAGCCAGAGCAGCAAGGTCACCACTGTGAAAAGGCCCCACACAACCACACAATGCATTAAAACATGATCCCCAAATTCCACAAGGCATACAGAAAATGAACCCTAGTAAGCCAACTGCCAGACATCAGAGGTATGTATGGTTTTGGGGATGTATACATGTCAAATTATATAATTAAATTGTCTTCTAGTTAAGCAAGCTTGAATTAGCTAGCAAAAAAATACCTGAAACCATGTAAGAACTCCGCTCTGAACTGGAAATAGTGTATACTCCAGTGCAAGGAATTCACCATGGAAGACCAGAGCTCAGGTTGGAAAGCAGTGTTCAAAACCCGTATGTCCCAGCAGCTGTGGAACAGAGGGTCTTAGCTTTCCCTTCTTTCTGGGCTTCTGGTCCTGCTTCAAACAGAGAGCAAAGAGTGTACACAAGAAAGAAGTTATGCTTAAAATGCGATGCTTTGTTCACTTACCCACACATTCTCTAATTGTATGGGTGCCTGAAGTCTGTCTTTCATGCATTTGGGATTGATTCAAGTGGCTCCCTCAGAGATATATTCTGTCTGACCCCCAGCAAGGTATATTTTCCTCATTCATGTTGAGATACATAAATACATTATATTACATCATTTCATTTTAAGACTTCTACTTGCAAGCTGGAGTCTAAGTTCAAGACAGAGCATTTGCGTGCACTTGCAAAGAAATATTTTGCAAAATTAAAACTGTATGGCTCATATAACTTGCAACTATTACTGAAACTACAGGCTCATATCCTCAAAGACCCCTCGTAAGGCTGTATTAAAACTGTGGTTTAGACCAAATATAGATCAAAACTTCATGCAGGTAGCCACTGCTGTGGGCCCATATACTGTCATTACCTCAGGTGTTCCAGAATAAAATTAGTTGTAAGAAAACTTGGAAACAGGTCAAGTGCACATACAGAAGATGTGCCATCCCAACAACAGCTGTGCCATGCAGACCCAGGGCTGGATTCGGGGTTGCAGCAGACCCTTAAGAAGACTAAGCATGCAAATGCCACAGTTAGCAATGAGTTAGCAATATGTCTTATGAGTTGTTTCTACAGATAAATGTACACTTAGGGGCTATCTAATCTGTTACAGTTATTTCTTATGTTGAAAGGCCTCAAAAATAATTTTTATGTTATTCTTTCCAATGATTCCTCAAAATAATGGTTGGGGAAAAGTATTTGTCACATTTAAAAATACTTTTCCTGATTATTGCAGTGCAGACTGGATAGCATACACATTTCATGAGCAGGTATTATTCAGACAATTGTGCTTCTCTCACCTATGATTACCGATACACCCTTACAAGCAGCAACTTTTCCCAATGCTTGTAAAATAGAAAATTTTGCACTCTTTACAAATACTTAATTATCACAGTAATTGACACCCTGACAGTAATATCCAGGGAAAGTCAATTTAACCTTTTGGTGTCTCTGCTAAATTAAGATGCTTCATCTCATGCTTTGTGATCAACCCTAACAGTAACCAAAGGCTGTTGGGGTCCTCCAGTGGAAACATGAGTAAAAAGCATTGTCACAGCCTGGGCAGTCAAGGTCAGAATAGAATAACCTTGTTAATTTTTCATCAGTTTCTTTTCAGTTCAAGGCCATGAGATCATGTCCTTGATGCTTGTGAGCTGCTTGTTGGATCACAGTTTGCTGTTGTTATTTGAAGGCACCTTCCTCTGGTAAAGTTAGATGACTTTGTCTTTTTAGCTCTTACCTAGAGCTCAAAGGCTAGAAAATACTGGGTGACCTGTCTTCCTAACTGAAGATTTTTTGAAATTAAATATAATGAAAACATTTCAATGTTTTAAATACCTCCTTTTCTTCCAAATGGAGCAAAGTAATGAAGCAGAAATGATGAATGTTGGTTTTATCTGCATGTGGGCTTTACTTTTCATAGACTTCAATATTTACAGCGGTGTGAGTTTGACAATTCTTTGCCCAAGGACAAGACCCAACTCAGAATATTCTGTGATTCCATGAAAAAAATTGTCTGCTAGATTTCATAGAATCATGGAATCACTCTTTCAGGGAAAGACCTTTAAGACCATCACATCCACCTGTTAATCCAACACTGCCAAGTCCACCACTAAACCATGTCCCCACGTGGTGTCTTACACATCCACTTAGATAACAAGTATATTTTATCATTAGGCATGAAATTTTGGGGTGAAAACAATTCTTCCTTTGCATTTGTATAGTGACTGGTGTACTGGAGACCTCATTTCTAACAGCACCTGTAAGAGTCTCTGTAACATTATATTAAAGAAAAGGGTATTGTAGGAATTCAGCCTTCAAGATCTACAGCACCTGATGTCAAAGACAAAAGGGGTGACCTGGGATCCCATGTTGTACAAGGGTTTGGACTAAATGATCAATATGGTCCTTCAGGTTTTGAAACCTCTAGATTTACATCTACAGTTTTCTTCCAAAAACGAAGATGGATTCAAAGACTTCAGGATCCTGATTTCTATTTTTCTATAAATGAGAATGGAGTGTTTTCCTGATGGGTTAAAATGCTTTGTGTTGAGTCTGGTCAAATTAAATTTTCAGATGCTATGTTTGTTTCCCGATGACTGCTACAAAACCAGCACTAATTTCAAATGATTTTAAAAAAAATGTTTATTTTCTAGTTTCCATCTCCTGAAGAGATCACAGGTAGAAAAGGTATTTGATGACAGCTGGACACAAAATAAAAATAGAGGCTCCTGGGATATAATGACAAATAAAACAATAATGGAAACAAGGATTCTTCTTTATAATTTTCCTTACTGGAAAATGCTCATTAATTGGCAATTTCTCACACCTTACACAGTAAGATGGCTTTTAAAGCATTTCTACGGGGAAAGCTCCAATGTGAAGTACATCTGTTTCTCCACAAAAGAAAAGGACAGAGTTTCTACATCATTGCACTAACTATGAAGATTTCTGTGCATAGAAGAATACAGTATGTTATTTTAAAATAGGTCCTTTTTTACTTTCACAAGTAGTATAAGGAAAGCCTTATAGCTGTGCAAGAACATGTCTATAATGCTTGCAATGCATTTGAAAGTTCCTTGTGTTATAGTGACACCTTATGGCAGTTCTATTATATCTTACAGATCATTTTGAAAATTAACCTCTTACAACCTTTTACATACAGTCTGTCACTATCAGTAAGGAAGTGCTTGAATGTTTTTAGAAATCTTTTTGTTACAAGATACTCAAAAGATTGTTCCATCTCTTCAAATTTGTGGTTTCCCTTTTGCTCTTACTATAATAATACATATTAAGGGGGAATAGCCTTTGGTATTGTCTTCTCTCCATGTTCAACAGATAATCTATGCCAGGCAGTACATAGGTATCATACCATTCAGAACTACCTGTGCTGATATCCAGATTGTAAGTAGCTTCTTACTTGATTGATTGATTGATTGATCAACTTCTAGCATGTAGCTCATTGTGTTCCTCTAATTTCAGATCTGAGCACTTTAAAAGGAAACATCATGAAAAAATTCTTTCCTTTTAAATACAGTTGGAATCAAAACTGTGGAATTTGTAAACAAAACCAGATTCTCCATGCCCTCCTGGGGCAATCTCTTACATGAATTTCCTGGAGTTACCTCTCTCTATTGCCCTTCCCTCACTTGAACTGCAAACCTGATCCCTCTACTAAGGCAACAGTTACCATAAAACTTACATTAATTCTTTACCTTTAGTATTTTAATAACACTTTTATAAAACAAGGGTTGAAAGTGTGCAACAGGTTTAAAGTTGCAAAGGGCTGAAAAGGAATGAGGGAGAAGGATGACTGAGCAGTCACATTAATCTTAAAAACAGAGCTGAAAATCTTCATATGGTATGGTTTATTTGAAGGGGAAGTTGTGTTTATGCTTAACTGCAGTTAGGGCTTACTTACGTTAGAATAAAATAAGCTCTAGAATCTCTTTTATGTCACTCTCATTTAAAAATTGCTTATGACAGATACATAGCTTAAAGTGTAAATCAACATTTTGTTCCATTGAGCAAAATAGTTCTGTTTAAAATTAATGTTTTAAGTTCTAAGAACAGTTGTCAGTGACTAAATATGTCTTCTCTTACAATCTCCAAATTGAAAAAAAAAATAAAAAATAAAAAGCACATGCTTTTGTCAGACTTTTAAAGATATTCCTATTGCTAAGCTAGCTGAAATTGCTGGATAAACACCCAGAACCCCCTGCAGGTTTTTGAAAGAGTGGAAAGGAAATCAGTTCTATTTCAATTTAAAGTCACCAGTTTTTCAAAGTTAAGAAACTGAGCAACACTGAGAAAGCAAAAACGTCTCCTCCTTTACAATGCATGCATTAAAAGGAACTGAAGAAAAATGAAATTAAACAACTATGGCTTCTTAAAAGACATGGTGACCAGCAATGCACAATTCAGGCCAGAGCTTGCAATTACTAATACTTTTATTCAAATAAATTTATTTTACAACACTCAGATTTAATAAAGCTAGTTTTTATTAATTAATCTCTCTATATACTTATTTTATATATTGAGTATTTTACCTACCTTTCACAAGAAAAATCTCTGCTACAGCAAAACAGGGAGTGGGGAAAAAAGTGATTTATTCAACTTCCAAATCACAGTCATTCAATTTAACGAAGCAATAATATCCAACACACAGAAAACCCCTCACAAACAAACAAACACTCCAATCAAACAAACAAAAAAAAACCAAACAAAAAACAGAAATGAAACATCCCAAGGAGTGTGTTAAGATTAAATTCAATCTGAGCTCAAGCAGCCCATCAGCAGCCATAGTAGATGTCAGGACCAGTTAAGCTCTTCCATGAGACAGCATCAACCACCATTCCCTGCACAGGCACAAGAAATTTGAACAGAACAGGTTCAAAGAAAATACGTCCAAGCCTACACGGCTGTCACTAGATATTCTGACATTTTGGAAATTACATTTCCCCTTGTCTTCCCCCCCACCCCACCAACCATTCCCTGAAATTTGCCCCTCTGCTCTGAAGGGTTGCTGTATCACTCTGGGATCTGGGTTCAGTAATCCTCTGGATCACTTACTTGCAGCTGCTCTTAACATTTCTCCTTCAGTCTCATGCTGCCTGTAGAACAGCCAGGAAGGGAAACCAAAGCCTGCTCAGCAGCCCTGTCCATCAGTTTGCCAGAGCTGGACCATGAAGCCAAGATGCAGAGCCTCATGTTAGGTTCCCTTCTTCAGCTCCTCATGGCAAGGCAACAACTTCCAGCTGAAAAGCAGCAGGCACAAAACTGAGACTGTCACTGTCATGAATTCAGGATTCTCTCACCGAGTGTAACCTGCAAAAAAAAAATAAATAATTGTTAGAGCGCCCTGATTTTTTTGCCCTTCTGATATTTACTCAGCCATGCCCTGCTTGGGAACATGGATGCAGAAAAAAAAAAGAAATCACAAAGAAAGGAAATGTAAGAGGTGGTTGCACCAGAAAGAGCCTGGAAAAGTTGCAGGCACATCGGAAAATTCTGACAAAAGTTCCACACATGGGACTGAGATCAATTAATTTGGCAATTACGTGTGAAGAAACCTCCACTTATTTAATCTCTCCAATGTGCAGAAAACCGGGGTTTTGCACTACCTTTGGTATGAAAAGAACAGGGAAACAGCTCCTACGCAGCAGTCAGTTCATGATCTGATTAGCTTAAGAAATATTGAATGTGCTTGTTTAATCAAAGAGCTTCAACTCTGTGGTTCTGGTTTGTGAAATGTGACAGTGAGGATATTGCGAAGGTGTTATTTCACTGCAAACTTTTTTCTTGTAATGGTCATCAACCAGTAAGAATCAAGCAATGAATTCTTTGGGAAACAAAGCATATATGCACAACCGAACTGAAAAAAACCCTCAATTAATTTAACAGTTTCCTGCTTGCCAGATAACAAACCAGAACAGATTAAACATTAATGTAATCCTGTACAAGCTAATGATGAAAATATGAAATCATTCCACTTGCAGAAATGGCATTGTATGTGGTATTACAAATATTTTAAATTGCACTTTTAAATTTTGTTTTCTCTCCTGTAACCAAGTAAAGCCAGGGTTTGTAGCATAAGGCTATTTGGGGAAGTGTTACATGTAAAGTTTTAATATTGGAAGTATGAAAATGACATCCTAGTATAATGGCATAATTTTATCTTTTCCTTACTCTCCCATTCTGATCTTCTGGGGTACAATTGTTGTAAGATACAATCACTGTAAGACATTATTATTTTTAGAAATTCTTAAAAAATAAAAAAAAAATCAAAATCTGATGCCATGGTAGGATAGATTCTACAGATGAAATTTATTGCTGTATTCACAGACTCCTCTGATTGCTTCATTGGCATTTTTGCTTTTTTTGCAGTATTTGAAGTCAATTCTGTGGCATAAACTAAACACTCTTGGCTTTGTTGCCGTAGGTATTTATTCCATCAGCATGGCAGTGGAAAGAACTGTATCCCTAGTTTTTCAGTTCTTTGCTCTAATATTTGCTTTTTCTATTCAGAAAATCAGCAGTTATTCCTCCCTGTGGTGCTTGGTTCCTAACTAACCTGCTGGAAAGAAAGCTCTTCAAGGTTTTGTTTACTCTTGCAAACTCTAGTCCTAGCTTGCATTAAGGAGACATGGAGACAGACATGAACAAACGCTGCCTGTGTAGTAACTTCAGTTCCCAACCCCCTTGGTTTTCAAGCCAAAGGTAACAAGGTTTTCACTGATATAGTTTCAAATTATGAGAAATAAATGAGCGGTTTTATTACAAACAAAATAATAACTGAGCAAAGGTTACAAATATAAGAATGTATGTTTTTTTGGTTTTTGTCTTAGCTATAGGCATCTTGTGGAGTTGTAAGGTACTGGATCCTGTCTGGAGCCTGTACTAGGGACCATGTGGTCGGAAGCAGGGCATTGTAAAATGTATATGGACAAGGAAACTCCACTGACCACATGGTTGGTCATGGAGGCTGACATCTTGACCAGGGCCCCACCTCCTGGCACAGCACAGCCAACCAGGGGGAGGGGAACGCCCTTTCTGTGACAAAAGTGGGGTGGAACTTTAGAAGGCTCTAAAAGTGCCTGTTTTGTATTGGGAGGTGTGCTTTTTGGACCCTAGGCACATTGGCACCCGGTATGTACTGTTTACCATCTTCCTGTTTGCCTTACCTTTTTGTTTTATATTTTGCCATTTCTAAATTTAAATAAAAGAGATTTTTCTTGCAAAATGGAGCTGCTTCTTTGATTATCCTTCATTTGAATGGCTAATTATTGCAGAAGAGTGTAAAACTTAGTCTTTGGAATGTTGTTCAAAACGTGAAAAAGGACTTTAGGAAATTCCATTAAAAAAGGTCAAATAATAATTATGGCACAAGCAAAAAACCTTCAAAAATTGCTATGTAGATGTAGGCAGGTCATTAAATTTCTATAACTTTTGTGTTTCCAGCTGTTCCACATCCACAACTGCCTTACTTTGCAGTAAGAAACTGCACTGGAGCCATAACAGTTCATAGGCAGGCATCCCACAGAGGAATTTTTTTAAAAAGTATATAGTTTAAAATTTATGTCTGGAATACTTAGTAAATTTTTTAGAGCTTACTTAGTTGCTCCTGGGTTTGTGCATGGGTAGGAATATAAACTGAGTTCCGGCTTTGTAAGTTTGGCACATGAAATCAGAATTCATCTTGTCACCCTAAGAGCCAGTTTTCCAACCTACAGAGCACATGCAAGTGGTCTCCAGCAGACGACATGAGTGGAGGGGGTTTCTGAGATGCGTTTTGTTTCTGCCAAGAGAAAGAGAACACCGAGTGAGCCATTTCTGTTTTCACAACTCCTCACAAAGCCAATTTCCTGTATCTACTGAGCTGCATTCCTTTCAAGTGCGAGCTCCATAGGGTAATGCAGCCCTCCCTACAAATGCTGATATAAAAAAAGATTAACCTAAAGCTCTGCTGTACGACAAATCTGAAGGTGGAACTAGAGATACTTAAGTAATGAAGCAGAGAAGTGAGTTTCATGAAAGAGTTTATGAAAATTTCAACTTTAAGCCACAACCAACCAACCCAGAATACTTGGATTTCAGCACTTGGGACCTTCCTCCTTAAGAAACAGGTAACTTATGGATCCTACCAACACCCAGAAATGAAGGGGCAAAGAGACCTTTGCCATGGTAAAGGACATACAAGTCAGACAAGGACTATGATCTGCTGAGCAAATTCAGGCAGGCATTTTCTCATCAGCGTGAACATGACAAGGCTGTACTCACTTGATGGATACAGCTGTGGAAGGAATGGGGCTGCTGTTATTCTCAACAAGTGAAAATGAAGAGAGAACCGAGGCCATCTCATGCTACCTTTCAATTTTCACCTTTTGGTTTTTTTTTTGTACTCTCTCCATCCACACCCTGCCCAGCCAAAAATGGTTCTAAGCAGATCAGATCTCAGATGTCTCAATACTATCAATTAATACCATACAAAGAGCTGAGAACTACCTTCCTTGAGAATGCTGGCCAACTAACCTGACAGAGCAGTGTAATTTGAAACCCAGGTTTAAAAAAAGGGCTGGTTTCTGGGTCAATGAGCAGGGAAAATGCAAATTGAGATCATTGTGTGGCATGAGAATCCCAGACTCCAGCATGGGCTTAAGTGGGCTTTTAGAGAAAGTAATTTTAGAGACATCTAGTGCATCAGTTTTTCCCCAGGACTTTTATTCTTTGCATGAAGGCAATATGTGATGACATTTTACAAATGTCTGGACAGCAACCACTCTAAGAAATGAACTCAAAAGTATGTGGGATAAAATGTATTTCAAACAAAATATACAGTGAAAAAGTTTTCTACAGAAGTTACTAATTAATTCAATGGAAATTTTAAATAAATATATCTTCCAACATGAAAATATGAAAAGTTAATTTATTTCCATAGGCAACCTAATTCAGAGTACAAAGTGACGTGAATTTCTCAAAACTGTCACTATACCTGTTACTTATTTTTAGAGTAACTGATCTCAAATTTGATACAAGAATAAATTTGTTTTTGAAGAGCTGTCCAATAAAACAGATATACACCAATGCCATGCTATAACAGTTCTACTTATGAATCACAGCTGACACTACAGTAGCATCACTTTATAAATCACATGAGAATTTTAATATTTTACAATCAAAACATAAAACTGTCACCAGTACAGAGACTGTACAATTAGACAAATAAACAAGTATTAAATATTTTGCACAAGGCCTGAGTTCACTATAACATAGTTTAATTTACAACTTCATCTCAGAAATCTGTACAGCAGTTAGAACTGTTTCAGAGAACTGAAAGACAATACAACTTCAGAGCTTTTTTGTCCTGTTCATGTAAGTGTGAGGCCTGGAAGGCAAGAGGATTTGGTGTATGAATCCAAGGTTTTACTGCCTTGTGTAACTTCCTTGCAAAGCAGTCAAAACCTAAAGGAAAGTAAGGTACAAGGCAGGACCTCACTTGAAAATAAGCTAACATCTGAAATTCTCCAGACAGGTTCCCCTCACAGCTATTATAAAGTTCACAATGAGTATATAAAATGCAGCATATCTCTTAAAGAACAAAAAAGGGGTCACATATACAACAGGGTACTTTTTCTGTATTCCCCCTCCCCGTATTTTTTTCATGGCATAAAACAGCAGCTCCACCCATCAAGAACTCCTGACCAATAAACAAAGGTCACTCTAAAGTCCAAAAGCTTCACTGCAATGCAAGATCCAGTGTTTATAAATTTGTTTTAAAAACTGTCCTTTTCTGTTCAAGTCACATAGATGTAGAGAGACTAAATGTGCATTTACAATAGACAACCCAAGTATCATACAATTCTTAGCCTGTATGGAAGCTTTATGGAATTTGATTCAAACCTAACTTTTTTTTTTTTTTTTTTTTTTTTTTTTTGGTGCAATTGAGCTAAAAAATCTAAGACCGTATCACCTATACAAACACATATCTATCTACAGACACAGACAACATTACAACAGCGGTTGTAACACAAAAGTTAACAGTTTCCTTACTTCAAAAGGCCATGAGGGTACTTATGAAGTTTTCACATTAATGTGAAACAGTTGTTGCTAAAAAGACAAAACTTAACAGAAAAGGAAAGTTTTAAAGAATAAGGCTTGAAATGTTGTATACCTACACATCCAAAAATCCAGCTTGTTACTTGGGGTACTCAGCACCTGTGTAAGGCCACAACTTCCCCATACTTCTTATTCACAGAGAGGAGATCAGAGTATCTTCCATAAAACAAATTAGGACATTCTACTTATCTTGCTAGTAAAAAAAAAATTCTCTCCATATCTCCCAAATAATTGGTGGACTCCTTTACCTTGAAAAGACGCCTCTGGTATTGCTGTCCTCCTGCATGAGCAGATTCCACAGGCTATTCTGTGCCTCATTCACCACTTGTGTGATGAAAAGGAACAAAATCTGCTACCTCCTCCATTCTTGAAATGACACTTGTGCTGTTTCTCTCCTCTTGAGAGTCAGAACTGGGGCTTTCTAAACTAATCTGTAACTCAGCATTTTTAAGGTTCGTCTCCTCCAGTCCAAGCAGAGATTTTTCAAGTCCCTTTAATGCAACCCTTCCTTTTAGCAGGATCAGTTTGTTTTCTAAGACTGAATTTTCAGAGGATACTTCAGAGACTCTCATACGCAAAACCAATCAGAAACACCAGTTCTAATATCACCAACATTGCTGTCTTGATGTAGTCATGTTTGTTGCGCAGACAACAGAGTAGCCAAAGCACAACTGAGGCATGTATGTAAGATGTGCAGCTATTTTCACTTCTTTTCTCCTTCTATGGTAAATAAAACATAGATAAATCAATTAAAAAATAGGGACTTACCTCCCCTTTAAAAATGAATGTAAAATGAACTATGTGGGTAGAGCACTCCAGCCCAGACTCTGCTCTAACTTCCACAGTACAATGAAGATATGCTCATAACCTGCCAAGCTTCCACATCTCTTCCTTTAAATTAGGTTTAGGACAAAAACCAGAAAATTATTGTACTTCACATCCTTACTCAAGGCATTGTAAAAAAGCCGTTATTTTTTATCAGGCTACGATTTCAGTAACATCATTTGTAATTTCTTAATCAGATACTAATTTCAAACCTGTGTCCTCCATTTTATTTTGCATTAGGGCTAGGCAGACCCTCTGCTCCCGGCCAGCCTAGATATAACACTGCTTTCCATCCAAGTCCAGACACAGAAGGCACCTGGAATATCCACACTTTCCCAAACAACATCTTGGATGTGAAGTACAACTGCTGCTCTCAAACAGCGGTATCCGCTCTGGTCACAACATGAGTCTTCCAGCATCTTGCAGGGCATCAGGACAATCACTTTTAACCGGAGAGATCAACTGGACAAGACTTCCTAAAAACTACTGCAGCTGGAGCCAAGTGGCACATGGCCATGGTGAGTTATCTCTTGCAAGTCCTCTTTCCTCTAAGTTAAGAAGAAATAATTAGAGAACTTTACACACACCCAATTTCCTGACACACTGAGCAGGAAGCATCCTTCTTCCTTTTAGATCTGACACTCTCACTTGAACTATTTTTTCTTTTTAATTTTGAAGTAACTCAAAAACTTTGTTATGACTTTCATAAGCATCCTCTTAAGTTTGCCTTGCTGTTATACTGCTTTGGTCATTCTGAAAAATGCAGCAAACAAATCAAAATTATGTTCTCAAATACAAATGAAAAAATCCTATTGCTTGAGACAGAGGACCTTATTCCATTGTACTACCACTTCATACAAGATCCTCTTTTAATTTGAACTTGTAGGATTTTTTTGACTTTGATCTTGCACTGCCCATGCCAAAAGCACATATCCCAAACCCCCCAGTTTCAGAGGTCTAGTATGTGAAATCTTTCAGTTAATATCACCTTCCATAAGTCACATTAAAATCCAGTTCGGAAAAGCCCTCAGTCCAGGGAGGACAGTGACTGAAACCCCAGACCAGGACACTGGCGTTTGAGACTGCCTTTGCCACGGATGTGTTAATCAAATACATTGTAGAATTCTATGTTGCTTTCAATATAAGCTCATTTTCCAAATAATTTAGAGAAATACAGATTCAAGTAATTCTTCAAAGGCTTGCTTTAAGTTACCCAAACAAAACACAGCTTTCAAGAGCTGACATAAAAGAAGACATTAGTGTGATTAAGAGTACAGAGCACTAGTAACAGCAAATGAACTTAAATAATTTAACAGTTCTAGTATTGTACTTAAATTTACACAGATCTCTCGACATAACCTACAATGCTTACCATGAATACTAACAGCACATAAGCATCACAATGTTAGGTATTGTTTTCTAGACCACAATTTCATTGGTCCCAGGTATTGTAAAATAACAGGACTAAGGCAGCAACTATAATACATCAATGATTCATCAAGAAGTATGCTTAAATGCTGTTACTGCTTGGAACTGTGGAAATATAATAAAATACAAGTCACATTTACAGCATAAGGCCCTTTGGTTTCTTAAGCAGCAAATGAACAAACAGGTTCTTCAGTGAAAGGCTTTGAAAAACAAAGCAGGTAGACTTTCCATAAAAAAGATAACTAGTTGTTTCCTTCTCAAAATAGCCATCTGTAGTCTTCAAAATATCATGTAAGAAAGCTCTTGAAATTATTAGGAAAGAAAAAGTTAAAACTCAACAGTAGAATCCGACAGAGTAGAGATTCCATCATGGGCAAGCTGCACACACCTTCTGGGAAGAAGAAACTACTGTTTGGATTTCTGGAGAGCTTTATTGACTTCAGAGTAATACAGTAAAAAGGATCTGAAATATCTGTATTTACCATATATTCTAGAGCTTACAAATCCATATTTGAAAACTCACTTCATGTCAATCTGTCCTTCATAACGACTTGAGTTAAAACAAAATTAAAATAGTTCATTCTACTCAAGGCAGTTTGTAGCAGTCTGCTTTTTCACACAACCATGTGCAACTTGTACAAGGCAATCCTTTTCCATCTTCTCAACTGAGCCAAAAATTATGGATTAATTCAAGATATTTCTGTGTAACTCTATAGCGTGTGTTCAGTCAGACTGAAGCTGTTCAGTTACACAGTCATGGTAGCCAACATGTGACCCTGACAGAGAACATTCATTTCGTGAGGTTTTGTAACTACCATTGTTCTTTTTTACACATCAGTTAGCAGCAGTATCAAATCAGCCAAAACACTGAAATATTTCATAAATGTGATGAAGTCACCACATGTATTTTAAAATCCTGCTTGAATGGTATGTTGCTTTTGCTATGGGGCTTGTAACAAGGATCTGGCATTATAAAAGGGATTGTAAACCAGCATGGCCTTTGAAGCAGTGTTCTTACTGTCACAAACTTGTACAAAATTTTAAAACAACTTCTTATGACTGATTAATCTTTCTGTAGTTTACTACCATGTTAATTATAATTATCATCTATAAGAGAAAAAAGTAAAAATATGCTCTCTTCTTAGCCTCCTTCACAGTCATTGGTTAGAGTTCTTTCTATGTAACATGGCTATCAAAAATCTTGGGACAGCATAAGAATTTTCTTTTTGCCAATTGCCATATGGCAAAACGACAGTTTGTGCCAAATTCAGGCAACACAAATAATTCTGGAGGGTTGCACTCACTAGAATCATTATCCCTAAGCGTTTTTGGTGAAGCAAAGAAACAAAACTTTGTAGAAAATTTCACAGGAGTTGATTGAGTACACCTCTGAATGGTTCTGACAGCCTTCTTTTTCAATTGAGTATATGCATCCTACTTTTGTCACTCTCATATTCAGTAAAGAGAGAGGAAATCTTTAGCATGTAAGACGACTTTGCACTTGCATGATTCCACTGCAGTACCAGGTGAATACAAATCAGCCTTTTTTTCCAGTGCAAAAGTCTTTGCTTTGATGGGTTGAAAGTTTCCCCAAGTCGTGCTTTCACTAATCAAAGAGAGATGTTATCAGCTTACCCATGGATCCAAATATCATCAGTCTTTGAAAGAAGAAAACAATTTTACCCAAAAAGATCTTTTAAGTCATTACTAGCTGAACTGCTGTTTGTCATTGTGTTTGCTGGTTGTGCAAAGTTCTGAGGAGAAAAGAAAGGATTACCCTGTATACCAAAGCCAGACTGTCCTATCATGTTCATCTGAGGTCCCATGACTGAACTGCTCGCATTCGGGGACCCTGGCGGTGGTACAAACTGATTAACCCACTGGCTGGATTTCTGTTGAGCCAACTGTTTCATGCTAACTTTTGGTTTTTGAGGACCAAAAAGATTATCTAAAGCAGACATATCTGGGGGTCTGTTTTGCTGTGTCAGTGGAGAGATTGCAGATGCTGCATTCATAGGACTGTAATTTGGCATATTGGCAGCTGGTACAATGTTCATCTTTGTTGCTCCTGTTGCACTTGGACCACTGAAGAAATTCTGACTGGCAAGACCTGCTCCCATACCAAATCCAGCAGTCTGAAAACCCATATTTGTATTTAGTCCATTTGTCATATTTAGCTTTGTGTTGTCAACAGGTGACGAAAATCCCATTCCAACACCCATAGAAGGAACAGAAGAGAAGCTGTTTGAAGATGCAACTTGAGCTTTGTGGATAGGATGGGTAGTCAAAGATGACATATTATCTATCAAGGTATCTGTCAAGTCTTTTGTCTGCAAAATAGATAAAATGCAGTTAAATGATCCTCCTGTACAAATACTCTAGCAACAGTCTTTTTATCAATACTCCTGTAAAACTGGCATTAGTTTTTCAGACATTAGAATTTACTGCATGGAATTGGGCATAAAATGTAATTATATACAAGAGAAATTAAGTTATTTTTGTTCTTTGCTACTTACAACTAATTGTTATGCAGCTTGGACAACTAAGACTACACACAAAGTACTACTGTGACTATTTGCTTATGTGCCCCATTCCCACACCCAATTTCTTTATATTTTTACATAATAAACTCTTCAGAGCAAAACTTTTTTTAATATGTGTTTTTCCTGATCTAGAACAACTGCTTTCTGATAAGAACAATACCCTTGGAAACTCTCACAATTTAAAAAGTGGAGGATAGTGCTAATGATGGTAATGGAAGGGACATGAAAGTTTAGTTTTTCTCAGCTGTGTTGATGCACTACCAGATAAAACAAAAGTGATTCAGAAGGGAAAAATGCTAAAAGCATCAGAGTTCCAACAGAAACAGTGCAGTACTTTGTTCTTTCTCACCTGCTTCACTGGAGGCGTTATTGCAGTTGTTTGTGGCTTAAGAGGTTGCTGGCTCTTCAATTTCTGTGCTTGTTCTTGCTCTTTAGCTAACTTTTGCTTCTCTTCCAGTGTAAGTGATGCCTTTAAAAGGGAAAGTATTAATAGTAAGTTGCACAAACTGGTTATTCATATATTAGTATTTTTATTTCATAAATAGCACTATCATTTCAATAATACGTTGCAGAACAATACAATTATTTAGAAAATTTAGACAAAAAAGAGAAAGTGAATAAGCACAAGATCTATTATAACATTTGTCTAATTGTTTAAGAGTACTTAAAGCAAATAAAAACAAGACATTTGAGCAGATCTGAAATAAGATCTATCAGCAAAGCCACTCTAGTTTTGTCTTCTTGATACTGGGCATAAGCAAAAGTGTTCTTCACAGTTTTTCTAATATGGTTATTAACTTGATACAGCACTGCACCTGACCAGGGAGTTGGAAAGAAAAGACTGCTCAAGAGACTTTTCAGGATTTTAATACTACTTCTGTTTATAATGAAGGATAATTAAGTCATGTCCCCTTAGCCTAAAATTAGTGATTCAGATAATAAGAAATTAAAATTACAAGATCTAGAGATTCTGGGGAATCAGTTCCATAATTATTAGTAAGAAAAGAACTTCACAATAGTTTATGTTTACTATTCTATCTTATGTCACATTTGTACTTTGCTTCTTGTATTTAACCACATATTGACTGTTTATTTTCACCTCAACTTTGAATTGTACAGTGAATGTTAGTGTTCGCTACTACATTAAATTCTACATTTTCATTTCTTTTTTGTAATTTTATCAGAAAGGCCCCTATTTTGACTTTTCTACCTAAATCCAGTATTGAAGTTTCAGTTTCATATAAATCAATACTTAAGGAGAAAGAAAATGACCACAAATTTAATATCCTAACTGCTGTCTATTTTGTACATAGCTCTTTTTAAGGAAAGGCTTCCACAGAAATTCAAGGATATGATTTTAACACTTTTCACTAGACCTTCACATATGACTATGTATGGGGTTGTGCTATACAAAAGCAGTCAGATTTCCTATTAAAGCTTTAAATATGGTAAATATTTATGCACATTCTTACTCTGCAGCCCTATCAGCCTTATATTAGCCAGATGGAAGCAACTGAATCACAAAACAAAGTAAAGCACACCTTTTTCTGTATTGATGACATCTCATTCTCTTTACTATTGGATCCGCCACTTAGCAGGTCAGTTCCACTACTATTAAATACCTTATCGATCTGCTTAAGTTCAAAGAAACAAAATTTCATTATTTGAAATGTTGCAATTAAATGTAACATCAATATCAACTAAGTAATTTTAAATTTCTATGTGTAAGTTACATAATAAAATATTCTTGCTTACCTGATTGGTTGTACCACTAGATCTTGCTTCTTCAGACACATTCATTTGGTTAGCTATATCCAAAGATCTACACAGTATATTAAAAAGAGGTAACTTCGTAGTCACATTCATTACTAGTACCAAAAAAGTGCATTATAAGAACACCACCCTTTTTATATAATGCCTTTAGAAGACTGGGAAATGATCCTATGATAGGTAATAAAGGTCTTTTAATCATTTCACATGGTCTTAGTTCCTCCTTTTGAAAGGGATTACCCAGACTTGAGATAGTGAAAGTTAACTCGTCTCAGAAACCTCACCTCATATTAGACTCCATAAAATAGCTCTAAATATCTTAAAATATCACAGCCTTCTAAAAGGCTGCAATGTTTATGTCTCCCTATTATGACTGGTATCTCAGCAACTAGAGGAAAGCAACTTAGCACACAGAAGCAAGACAAACTGTACTAGTAGAGCTCAGTACGAACTTTCACATTTAGTGAATTAAAAGTTATTGACTTAAAAAAAATGTAACTGAACTGTATAAGATTCTATTCTATAAATGCACTAATACCACAATATTTTTATCATTTTAGGACTAGTAAATCTTCTAAAAACTGTGCTTATTTGAGGTAATTCTCAACTACTGAACTAATCTTTTCATTGCTATGGTTAGACTTTTCTAACATTTGCCAAAAAACTGACAACTTCTCTAATATAAATACAAACACTTACTTCTGTTGCTCTTGCATGACATGGAGTTGCTCAAGTTTTGTTTTATGTTCTGCCTCCAATCTGTTAAGCATATCTTTTATAACACAAATAAAAGAATTGAACTGAAAAAGAAATATGTAATGAGTTTGGATTTTGCAGAGATGGAATTCAGACAGGTATAACAGGTAATACCTCATACAACTTACAATATATAACATCAGAAAAACTGCAGATGTTTAAATAACTTATCCATCTTCACTATCATGCATTAGATACCAAACTACAGGCAGGATGCATACTGGAACAGGGAAAAACACATGCCACAAAGATAAAAAAAAAAAATAAACGGGGCAATGCTGACAAGAAAACCCACATATGAGTATTACCAGATTAGTTTTCAAACAAACAAACCTACTAGGTATTCCCTTTCCCAGTATTTCATAGCAACATAGCTCTTATTATGTTAGTAGATACCTGCTTTTGCAGGATATTTGTAAGGTGATAGTATTAATTTTGAAATTTTATACCACATCAGTTAAATACACTGAAAAATAACAAGCTTTAAACACACAAATACAGTAAAACAAGAAAGGGTATTGGTACTGTTTGCTTTTACAACAGACACTGACATCCAGTAATATCTGGACTTTTCTATGATAACAGTTAAAATTTATTCTCTGATAATTATCAAGTAAAAGCATGCAAAACATTCATGTTCCTACCTGATTGAGATTAAGATTGTTCTCAATACTAAGAGGAATTAGATGGGGCAATACTTTTCCTGCAAGCTGTTCTTTGGTAATTCCCAACTTCTTGTGAGTGAATGTACACTTGTAAATACCTAACATGCAACATCAAAATAACAAAAATTTTTAAGTTGAAAAAACAATGTGAAAACCTTCAAGTAACATGCTCATATATATGTATTGATCACCTGAATGATCACTGCTTGTGTGCAAGCAGGGACAAACATGACCAAGAGAATCATAAAAACAAAGTACTTGTTCACAACAGAAACTTATGACAGCAAGAGGCTTTGCTACAGTTCAGAACAAGAGGTTGTACACAGTCTCACTCTGAAGTTATGAAACCTTTTATTAGTCAATGTTCTGTCCAATTATCTGAGAATATACCTCTTTGAAGAGATGTCATGCAGTTGAGTTACCACAAACTGAAAAACTGCCACTGAGAAATCAAGCTGTGTTAACTAAGGACATGTTCTCTTCTGGCACACTCAAGTAGCTAAGATTAACTATCATACCGCTCTTGGATGGCATTTTACAAATCCTGTTACCTACAAAATTCAGGCTGTGTTACACTTGGGATGAGAAATCACGCATGATGTTTATCTGTTGCAAAATCAATGAAAAAAGAATACTGACAGACAACAGGGACCCACATGTTCTATAGTGTTTCTGATAGGAGGAGTCCTCTGCTTAACCTGTCCAACTTTTGTGGCAAACACTGAACATATTAGCATAAAAGACAGCAGCTTTGCTCACTTTCTATGGTAGTAGAACAGAGCTGCCACCAAGATAAAGAAGGTATCACATACAAGAAAGATGGTATTATGACTGGAAAAAAGAACACCCTGAGTATATAAAATTTATTTAATCTCATCATTTCCAAACAAAGGTTTGCTTACTCATTGTATCAGAATAGAATTCAGCAGTAACAGAACTAAAGTAAAAAACACAGTGTCCCTCATCTTAGCAAATATAAGTTAAAGCTGCAAGGATTAAGGGAAACAGGCAGCTCTAAATCAGCAGAGGTTGATTTTGAGTAAATCAAAATAATGCTGCCGTCACATTATTGTTACAGTGTTTAATGAGGGCTGTTGCCTGTACAACTCAACTGTTACAAATGGTCTACTACTTTGCTGTCAGTAAGACAAATGGTCACTGTGCTCCAGGCACGGCCACATGGTGACGCTTTTTTTGGCTATGTTTCTGGTCATCTGGTCTCCTTGAGTGCATTGAAATTTTTAAAATAACACACCCTGAGCCAGGCAAGCACCAAGTGGCCCTAGGAAAGCACAACTGGGAGTGAGGCCTCCACCTATAGATGTAAGAAGCCATTAGGTTTTGTTAGTTATTTTGTAAGGCTCCACCTGGATTACATTCTATTTCAAAGCAAATGCAGTACTGTTTGTTTAAACATCCAACAAAATTAATCCAGCAAAACCTGCAGAAAACACCAGCAGATTTATAGCATGTGACGTGCAAGCATGGTACGAGAAGGCAACAGTAACATCTCAAACTCTCAAGCCAGGTGCTCAGCATCAGAAAGGTGGCAAATCACACATTCTCCGGAGCAAAACTGCCTCTCTGGTGCTGTGGAGCATACAGTCCATAAAAGGGTCACAACCCAAGTACTGTAATGGCTACTCAGAACTGCACTGGGCCCTGAAGACTAAAAAATATGTGTACTAGTGCTGCAGTACTGAACAGGGACATACTTAAGAACCAAAAACAGGGAGTTTTAAATAGTAATTTTAAGAATGCACTATATAAACCCGCTCAATGATAATACAGAAAGCTCTCAGATTTACAGCATCGAAGAACAAAAGAAGAGAAAGTTGGAAGTATTAATTACCTAAAATTCCCATGAGCACTGCAGGTTCCTTTGATGGAATTTGTTGTAGAAAAGGTAAAATATCATCAAGCACAAACCATTTATCCAAGTACTCCAAAATCTTGCCTAAGCACACTAAAGAGTTTACCCGGACCTGCAAAGTATGAGAAGAATTAAGTAAACTCGTCACTGTATTTTTGTCCGAGAAAAAGAAAAACCTTACAAAACTTACAAAAGAAAACAGGTACTACTGACTGCAACCCTTATATCTGAAAAGTCAAGCCAAGTTTAAAAATAAATCCTTTATCATGAAAGTAAAACACATACAGTTACACAAAGCTCACAAAACCTTGGCTTTTCTGCATGACAAAACACTACCAATGTATGTTATTGTGGAACACACTTCAAAAAATTTATACGGTACTGTTAACAAGTTGCTAACACTTTTAAAAATTATTAAAGAAATAAATGGCACTTTTGCATTTGGAAGAAATATTTTACAAAATTTAAAAAAGAAATCAGAGCACGCTGATGGACTTACTTTAAAGATGTAACAGTGGAAAAGCAAAGGTAAATAACAGCAACAACATTTTCTGAGGACTAACAGATAAGATTACTAGGATACTCACAGCAAGAGAAGACGTCTGCAAGCATGCATTTTTAATTCTTGGAATTAATGAATTTTTCATTGATGGGTAATCTATTAAATTGGCAAACGTGGGAATTATGTTTAGGCAAAGCTCCTACAAAAAAAAAAAAAGTTCCACACAAGTTTGGAAAGAAACATGCATATTTATTATAAAATAAATATTAATTTTAGTCAATATTAAAGTTAGTTTGAAATGCCTTCTTAAACTTTCCTTTTAAGGAAATAGATTCAAGTAAGCTGACATTAACCTATCAGACTCCTTTAAAAATAGCTAGAATAATAAAGCATCATGGTATGTATAGAGAACCTTGGAAACAGGTTTCAGAAAAAAGAGCATTCATAAATTCATAATAAAGTATTTGGATAGCAAGACCATCTTATATTTTCACAAAACACCTTTGTATAAAAAACCACCTTTTACTACATCAAACAAACATTTTCCTACACAAAGCAAGCAAATTTCAATGAGTACTATCAACACTGCAGCAGCTCAGTAACAGGCTGAAAGATAAAAGAGCATGTCAACATTAAACATACTTTAGCAGTGCAGGAAAAAATAAACACACAATTTCAGCCCAACCTCAAAAAATAAGAGACAGTAATATTATGTTGCAAGTAAATAGCTGAGTAACCAAACTACTGATACAGAAAACTCATGCCAGGTACTCAGAAACAAAAGACCTTTCTCCATTATACTGCAAAGGCTTCGCAAAGGCAGAAGCTGACTATGCAAATCCTTCTTTAAGAAATATGTAGTGTCATTATCTCCCCCTCCTGACTGTTTTTGCATTACTAGAAGTTAATTCCACTATAATGATTAAGAAAACCAAAACAAAACCAAAAAACAAAACAAAAAAAACCCCAAACAAACAAAAAACCCACAGGAAAAAAAACAAAAAACAAAAAAACAGATGAACCTTATAAAGGCAGAGAAAGCATAAAGAGAAAAATTAGAATACAGATACATAAAAGTGTCACCAGAAAGTACAGTAACAAGATTTTACAGCAAATCAGGTCTTCCAAGGTAACTGTCAGCACAGATGTTCTTAACAGAAGGACCTGAGAATATAGTCACCTCTCGGTGACTGGGAAGAGCATGCGTGCCTGCACTGTTTCTGCTGCACAGGCAATGGAGTATAAATGTACATACTACTTTCTGCTATGGTGGCTAGTTATAGGAACTTTAGAACAACTGTCCAGTGGTTACCCCCGGGAAATAGGGGAACTAAATTTTACTTGACTAAAACCAAATTTTCAAAGATTCAACTCTTTCAACACCTAGGAATATCACATAGCTTTATGTATTGGGTGAGTATACAAAAAGTTGGCACATCAGCTGAAAGAAAAGAGAAAAAAGAATGTTTTAAATAAAGGCTGCAAATTACTATACCTGGATCTGAATAGATGGTGCTTCCAATGCTCTATAAACCATTGGTAGAACGCTGTTCTTTATTTCATCTGGTGGAGTTTTGGTTAGAAGTAAGTCCATTTTTTGAAGGAAGATTAACAATATCTAAAAAAAGAAGGACAATTCAGAAGCCAAAGTTTTAACTCCAGAAGCATATACTTACAGCTTAAAGTGTGTTGTATCATAAAAACTTCACAAGTTTTCTTATAGCTCAGTAAATGTGATCACTTACCATGTTGCTTGCCTGAAGGCATGGAAGACAAAAAACACTTTGACATATTATTGCATTTTAAAAACAGTAAATACAAATGAAACAAAATATGCATGTTCTATATCCTTCTAAAACAGCAAATCGTAATGGCTAAGTAAGGAGTTATTGTTTACACCACAGTCTTGTGTTAAAATCCACCCATAGAAAAATCTTTATACACATATCACTCCTGAAAAAGCTACACTTCCAAAAACCTATGGCTCAATTTCTGTCCTCAAAGCTCTTCATCACAACTCCTCATATAAAAGTTTCATGCTATGTGTCCAGAATCAATAGGGATGTAATAGTAATTTCATAGTAATTAAAATAATATTATGGCTAGTAGATGGACACAAAATGCCTTTATTCTATTTCACATGGAAATTGTATGTCATAACACACACACCAAAAAAAAAAAATCTCAAAAAAATTCACATCACAGTCACCTAAAAAAATAACACTAGAATAGCAAAATTACACAGTGGGATTCACTTTGAAAAGCTAGTCACTGTGTTGTCACTCATCCAGGCTCAGTCTCAAGTACAGAGAACTACCTAACTCATAAGATTCAAATCTCAGCTCAGACAGGTGAGACAACTTGCTACAGGTGAGACTGGTATCTAGATTCATTTTAGAAAATACATTAGACTAGATAGATGAATTATGTTGAATGGTAACACATGAATAATAAAATGACAAGTATTTTATAGGAGAAAAAAAGATTAAATTTTTAAGTGTAAAAATACACAGTAATCAGCAACTGTATGTCAAATAAACAAAAGCATCAAGGTGTAGAAACAGAAGAATACTGAGATCTCATTATAAATTTTCCCCATTTATTTGCTTTCCTTTACAGGGAAGAAAAACAGATTTTTAAACTGCAGCTAATGTGTGTTTTCTCATTGTATATTTATAAATTCCTAAACTGCACATGGACAAAATCATTCATTCCATGAACACTGACTGTTGATTCCCAACATCCCCATATCTGAGACAAATAGGGTGAGACAGACAAGTTAGATTTTATAATTTCTTTCAATAGAGAATTTTGCTTGTCTTAAACTTGGCTATTTGAAACCTGTATGTGCTTATAACCTCTTCTTTTCTAACAACCCTGTAATACTGTGGAATTACAGTTTCAATGTTAGTTACATCTATAACTTTGAAGAAATACCATTTGATTTTTTTTGCAAATTTGAAAAGGACATGAATGAAATCTCTTATTAAACAACAAGCAAATCTCCTCTAAAATAAGAGCCAAATACTACGCAGTAACTTAGATTTCACAGAAGTAGTTCAGCTCTTTTCCACTGTCAGTGCTTTTCAACTGAGATAAAGCTGAATTGTTTCTGATCTCTACTCGTGTTTAACTAGAATGAAGATCATGTTGTTCCAAAGAACAACATTTTCAGCTTCTAGAGTCATATTTGATACTTTTTATCCATGTAGCTAGAAAGTAAGATGCTACACTAACAGACTCACGCACACAATCTAATAAGCAAGTAGCTGTAGTTGCACTCTAAACAATAATGCATCTTTCATTAATGCAGAGCCCAGTACTTGTCAGGGTACAACTGTGGTGGGCTGAGTTAGAATATGAATTAACAGCACATTCTATGCTAAATCTCTATGGACTCCTCCTGTAAGTATAAATTAAGAGTTTGTCTGAGAAGCTGTGTCAGGGCAAACTAGAACGTCAATTTACAGCACATGTTACTCCACACCAACCCCAAGAGTATGATACAAATGAGCAGTTTAAATATTTTGTTTTTATATTACAAATTTCCTCATACAAAACCACTGTGAACACTGACTAGCAATTTATCCATATTGAATTACAGCAGCTTCGCAATGATACATTCCTTTCCTAACCCAAGTGTCCCATGAAAGTCAAGCAATAGGCCCCTCGCACCAATCTGTAACATCTTGGGGCAGCATTTGGAAAAAACACTGGCAAATTCCCTGTCCACCCCTCTCTAGGAATCACAAACACATAGAAACCGTTTTGCCTTGCACAGTCAGACCTGGAATTCTACACTCTGGCACTCTGAATCTTTGTATTCTTTTTTCCCCAGAATTCCTGTTATATTAATTTTGAAAACACGACCTAGATTACTTAAATTTTGCCACATTAAGAAAACCCACAGAAATAACAGTTGATTAAGCCATGTAGCACTTAGCAATAAAAATATCAATGTAAGAATATATAATATCTTGATAGCTACAGAAAAGCTTGGCAAAGCTCACTCTTTATGAGCTGACCACAGCAAAACATATTACCTTTTAGGATGACACAGCACAAATGAGATGTTCACTGCCTTTGGGTTGGTTAAACGTTTACTTTTTCAACACAACAACAAAGCTAACATAAAGCCTCAGTGTACAAAAGTAAAATGCATTAAGTAGTTCAAAATTTCCAAGGTATTGCCCGTTATACAGGTGACACCTTTTTCCCCCTCCTCAGTACAGTGAGAGTTCTCTGGTCCAGTGTTCTGAAACTGAGAAATAAGTCTCTTTTGCTCATTCCTATGTTTACCTTGCCCTTTAGGTACTCTGCCAAGAAATAATGGCATACAGCAATAAACCAAGGGGAGCTAAAAGGAATGCAGACATGCCTGTCATTTGTGGAGACACAATGTCTAACTTAGTGACAGAATTCTCAGAATCATCATGCACATGGTGATGACAAAAGGATGTAAATTTTTGCTCCTTTACAGTAACAATCATGTCTTACTACTTCTATGCATTTAAACTACAGCGGAAAGAGCATAACCTTCTTACACATCAAATTTGTCAAAAAAAAATTAAATTTCACAAATTTGTGCACAGCCACCAAATAAACTCTATTCTTATTATCATGAATAAACAGCACTTCTAAGAGAGTACCACAGTTACAATTTTTCTGCCCCATAATCCCAATGTCAGCAATCTGGACACAAGAAAAAAAAAGTACTTATAGGTTCAGCTACTGGTAGAATATATGCAAATATTATTCCATACAATGCTGCTTAGACTGGCTAGAGAAGTGATAAAATGCTTACAAATATACCTCTACAATCAACCAAACCCAAGAATTTGGTGGTACACTGAATGTTTCCTTTTTTTTTATAATCTAATCTCAGTAGCAAAAGTACTCTAAAAAAATTCATCTAAAGAAAAGCAGAGGCTTTGTGAATTTCCTGAAAAAAAATCTATTTCGCATCATGAATCAAGACTAGAACAATTAGTCATTTTTCAGGGGAAAAAACCACCAAAGAGAAAAACTGTAATCTGAACAGCACTAACATACCTGGATTGGTTCTTGCTGCTTAAAGACGGGATTGAGATCAGGCAGAATGAGCCTGATATATTCTTCTTTGGTGCATTCCTCAGCAATTAAGAGAACATTAGGCAAGACAAAGGGTACCATATCAGGATTCACAAATTCAGAAGTCAAGCAAGGCAAAATTCGCTGAATTATAACACGCTAAAAGGAAAAAAAAAAAGACAAAAAATAACCAAATATGCATCATGCTGTACTGCACTGCAGTAAGTTACCATTATGCCAGCTCAGCAGCTTTTGTATTAACCTGGTATTTGCAAAAAAGCAGACACACGATTTTCAGTTTTGAACTCTTGTTTTCACAGTATATTGCAGCTAATTTGCACTGTGCTACTTTGCTTACTTTTCTCTGCACTCAAAACAGAACCTGAGATCTAATAACTGTGAGGACAAACAAAAAGCAAAAAACTGTAGTGAAAATAGGACTTTCAGGCACATACACAAATTAAGATAGTCTTATTTTATAGGCTTTCTTTAAAAACGCCCTATCACCCCTGCAAAATAATCACTTTTTCTGTACCTCATCATTCACTGAACAATGGTATTATACCTCCTAGTAAGACTACAAGTACATTCCCTAAATAGGATTTTGCTGGTGAAATAGGTACTTATGCTGTAGAGTCAGACATCTTAAACGCTTTTCAAGTCAATAAAAAGAAATGCACAGTTCAAGGGCACAGTCACTTCCCTCATAAAATCTACTTTCAAGACAGGAAAAGAAACAAAAATGCCCTAAGGATGCTTAGGTCAGTCCATGGCTGTCTAAAGCTAGGTGAAATACATGTCATTTCAAATGTACCAAATTCAAAGTACCAACCATTTCTGATCAAAGAAGATTACTAAATTAAAAAGAGCATTAAACATGAAGTCTGAATTTTGCACCATGTAGTGCAAAACAGAATTAAAAAGAGAGAAATTTAACGCAATGGTTGAGAAGCTCAGTTATTTTATTAGGTATTAAACTAATATTATTTTCTATCACTTAGGCATTACGGCTCATATAAATTAAGGTATATCACAAAAGGAAAAGAAGACAGTCTAGACAAAGTATAACACTACACAGAAGAAATCTGTAAGGACAGGCATTTGCCTTTTAGATTTCTGGGCACTGTCAGCACAAGAAAGCACTTAGTCTATTGAGGGAAGGAAGCTTTGGATCACTCAACATTAAAGTACTGCCTTCTACAAAAAAAACTTGAAGCAATCTTATTGGGAGAACAGACAGCAAGATGACTTCAAAGAGCTATGATAGCATCTGGAAACAAATGGAAAGCATTGTAGGGGGAGGGACAACATCTTGCCTTTAACTGGGATTAACTACAATAAGACATACAAATGACAGTTCCTTACACAGATTGATAGCACAATTTGCCATTTTCCATTTAAAGTATTATTTAAAACTCAGGAGTATTTCCAAACTAGTTGTTTACTAATCTCTCCTACTACTCTATTCTGACAGTCTCTTTGCAGTCTACTATGGTACAATGCTACAGAAAGTCCAGTATTCCAAAAGTCAGAATGCTAATAGATGTTCCCATATTTTCTAACTCTCTATTTCAAGACACTGTTCAGACATACCTTAGGTAGTTTTGGCAGAACCTTTGGTAGTCCTTTAAAAAACTGTGATTTCTGCAGATTATCCCTTTGAAATAATGAATCAAAATATTGAAGTGTCATTGCTCCTACATCATCGAAGAATGGTATCTAAAGATAAGATTAAAAGCTTGTGATCTGGAGGGAGACAACACTGACATCGCTACGATAATTCCAAAATAAAATCATCTATTTACATTTTCAATGCATTACAGTAAACCTTTACAACTGTATGTCTGCAACTAAAACTCAGAAAAGTTTTAGATACCTAGTAGTATAATATCCACAGATACAGGTTGATTAAGCCAGAATTTTCCTAGCAGTTTTCAAAAACCCATGCGTATTATGTGTATCTAAGTTAACTTACGGTATATGAAATAATGTTTTAAAAAACCCAAAACAAAACAACCAACCAAACAAAAAAAAACAAAACAAAAAAAAACCCAAACAAACGAACAAAAAACTCACACAACAAAAAGTGAAAACTTGGACTAAAAGTTCTCCTAGGAATAATTATGCTATTTAATATTAAAACAAAGGATTACCCACGAGGTCATACAGATAAGGCTACCACCCACTGTGGAAACTCCAGGAAACCCTGGAAGCTCCAGTACCTCTGCAATTCAGCATGCAGTATAAATGCGGCAAAAAAGACTTAACACCTTTATAAAACCACACTGCTTAATAAAACCATTTACAGATTTGTTTGTTATAGTCCTTCAGACAAGTGAGTTGATACCAGATCTGACAATTCCCTCACTTCTCATCTTTCAGCATGTATGTTGAGAGAACCCATTACCTGCTCCCTCTCCCTTCTTCACTCATTATTTCTTCCAATTGTTAAAACACTGATTTTCCTCTCTGCATACAATCTTTTTATAGGACAGCAAAAGAATAGAACTGTTTAGCAAAGCATATTTACAAGCAGGAACTTAAAAGGTTATCAGATATGAGAAAATGGGGTATAAGACAAAGGAAGAGCCATGCTTTTAAGTAGAACAAGTTTGTCAAATTAAAATTTACATTACCATTCTGGTAATTAATTTCCAAATATACTTTATTCTTCTGCACATTTAAATCATAAGCCAAAAGTTAATCCTTATATTTATTGCCCTTTATAATCTTATCACTTTAAATTCCTTCCAATACAGTTTTAAAGACTGAATGTATAAAAAACAGCACAGAAAAGCTTTCAACTGTATTGGAAAGGGATAAAACAGTGTTGCATTGAATAATATTTCTAAATTCTGTCTCAGTACCCACTTTTTCCATATAAATAAAGATCAGCATACAGACAACTTCTGGCATCAACTAACATTATTTCTGAAATAGTTAAAAAACATTTAACATTTCAACTAAAATGATGAACAGAAAACACTTGAAAACATCTCAAAAATCAAACACTACTTTCCCTCTGTCCTATGACTACCGTGTTTTCCACAAACTGACCTTAGTCATTTGATCTGCATCTGGTCTGACTGCTGAAGCTACATTTAAGAGGAGCTTGACATGTTCCCGCACCTCCTCTGGTATATTCTGAAGAGTACTGGAGCTTAAACGGCTCAACTGTGTAAGTGATTTAAGCACATGTACATGAAATTAGAAAATCCTGTATAGAAGCTTCCAATATACAACAGAAGTATACTTGATAGTTTTTCTACCCACACTTCCGATATCCCTCCATTCTCCCCTTTTATAACCCATTGGTTTCTGATTCCTGATAGTCTTCTCTGCATTTCCCAGCAACCCAATTGGTTCAGGTCCCATTTCTCTATTTTCATCTTTCCATTGTATTTCAGGTTATGAGAGAATACACACATGGTATCTTTAAACGGGCAAATATGAGGTGTTGTCTACACACGTGAAAATTCAGGGCACACAGCTATGGCCATGGGCACCCAAAGAAGTCATGACAAAGGAAGCCTGTTCACGAATGGACATGTCAGCTGACACAGTTAACTGCTTAAACCGTGATGCTGTCTTCTCTTAATATTCACAATTCCCAAAGAATGTGAAATAGTGATAACTAAATGAATACCAGTTACAATGTCAAGTGATCAAATTACTCTAAACTCAGCCCCCTCCAATGGTCCTACATAGGTAATGCGCACCACGTGTTTCATACTGTTCACTCCAACAGGTCAACATTATCCCACAAGTTCAGTTTTCAAAAGGTTTACAGAGAAATCAGATGAAAACTGCAATTTGTAGTTTATAAAGTTGGTACATGTAACCTTCTCTAGATATAATTTTATTTGCCTTATTTTTCTAGGATCCTTTTTTCTTGTTATAAGGACAGTACACAAGGTAAGATACCATTATCAGATGGCTTATGTTGAAGCACTATATATTCAAAACTATTTTAAAAGAATAATGTTTCAAATATGAAAAATCAATGGATAGGTCAAAAATACACCAAATACAACAAATACCTGATCCAGCTGTCGGCTAAAGCTTTTATAAATATCTTGCTTGTTGACCTCAAAAATTGGTTTCCCTTTATTAAAAACTGCATACATAACAGCTCCTAGAGAGTACATATCACTGGCTGTCTCACAGCTCACAGAGAGAATATATTCTGGTGCCAGATACTCAGGATTTGGAAGACACAAGGATGGCAAGTTTGGATCCCATTCCTTACACAGGAACTTTGGCTGCAAGAGGAGTAAGAGAAGTAGAAGAAAGGATATTTATTTGGAATTTTTAAAGAGCATTTTCAATACAAAACTCAAAGGGCAAAAAACACTTAAGCCACTTGAATTCAATTACGAATCAAGTAAGACAAAACTGTTAAGAATCTCTGTCTGTAGCTTAGAGCGATTAGCTCTTTTCATTAGTATGAAAATTAGAACTGGTAGGTGTAATGTAAAAATCAAAGCACTGCTGTAAGAGAGAAACACAAGCTATGATAGCAGTTCATTTTAGGAGGTAGCAATCAGGCACTGAGTGGATGCAACAGACTAAATTTGGTAGCTTTACATGTCATCCAACAAGCAGGTTAGCACAAGTGGCACAGGCATCAGTCTCTGTCTGAAACCATCACTAGGCTATTTTTACTCCACTGAGCCAACTCTGGCTCTTTTTCTGTGATGACCAAATGCAGCACCTCAATCCAGACCTGTGCCATATGTTCAAACTTCCTGCCAACAAAAATACAGATGTGGATATTAAATAAATTATTCTGTAGTGAAACACAAGGTCAGGAAACTGGTTTCAGACAAAGATCTGAATTTGAAATTTAATGGCGGTAAAGATTTTTACCTCCTGTTCAGATGGATTTGTTGACTGGATACAAAAATCAAAGCCCATAATTTTCCATGCTCCACTCTTATTCAAAATTATATTTTCAGGAGTAATATTTCCATGGACCATTTTCACACTACTATGCAAAAATGACAAGCCTTCAGAAACCTGTTAATAGAACATCATTATTTCAGGTTAAATATCTCCCCAAACATTCTGTAAGACACTTACAAAAATTCTGTTCTTACGGTCACAGTTAAATTCTTAAGTTAACTAAGAAACAATTTTTCACCACTATTTCAGCTTGTGTCTTAGAAGTTATGCAAGACAAAAATTAAACCCAGATGGGTCATCAGCAGATGAGATTTTCAATGTCAACTATCACACTGTCAGTGTGGTGGTGCACTCCCCTCAGGCCACACTGTGATGTCAGAAGAACAAAAACACTTTAGAAAGTCAGTCATCATATTCACCAAACAAACCCTGGCACCTACTGAGCCTCCACAGAAGGCAAAGAAAAGTTACACATATGGGAAAAACAGCTGTAGCATAGACATTTATATGGAAAAGAACAATTAATTGAATTTTGTATTTTACATGTCAGAATAAGCAAGAAAGAGTAGCAACTGAGAGCCTCCAGTGTTAATCCTTTTTTACACTTAGAATGATCAGGGAATTATTATCTCTCACTTGCAATTATTTTATTTACTAGAGGCACACAAAACTTTGTCAGTGTATAGACTTCAAGAGAAAAAGGATCATTAATACTAAAAGCACAAGAAAATTAAACGGACAACCTGTCATACCTGAAGTAAACCATACTTGGTCTCCACATCATAAAGTTTGTATTCTTTAATGTCAGATGGTAAAGGAGAAGGTAGGTTGTCCCAGTTGCCAAGAACATTAGCTAAACTTGCACAGACTGGTTCTGTACAAAACGCCAAGCAATCCCTGTATAGGAAATGCATTAAAGAAGTTCTTGTAAGTAAATGTAATAAGTCTCCTGACTGTGAATAAAGAACCATGCGGACATCATATTATACATTATCAGAGCACTTGGTGTTACCAAAAACCATATTATATTTCAGGTTTTGAATTCTTACACTAAAGAGAAATATATCAATTTCTCAATTAATAAAAAAATAGTAGAATTAAGTTATTTTATTTGCTAGTATTCACACAAATCACTAGTGATATACTAATGATTTTCTTGTCCTGATCCAGGAAGATCAATCAAATAATTCTTACTACTATTAAGACCTGTAAAATTAGGCTTCTACCTGTGCCTCACATCAACATGGCCCTGACTGAAGCAACATTTAATGTCATCATGCAATGATCCAAAACAAAATTAACAAAAAGTAGCCCCTGAATATCCTTTTACTTTGCAAATTAGTAGAGAAGAGCTGCAAACACAAATATGATTGTTGTATGAACTGTAGTTTGCATGTGAAGTGACTGTTTTCCAAATTGTTTTATCGATTTTCATGAAAACTGCCAGTCTTTTTTATGCCTTTTTGAGTCAACAGAGTTTGAAGTGAACTTCTGCACGTAAAACAGACTGGTTGTCACACTGCCTCAAAACTGTGAATTTCAAAGTTGGTACTGAAACCAGTAAAAGTCTGTTTCAGAAACTCCATGCAACACAGACAGTGTTATTCTTTACAGCCACATTCTTCATACTGGTCTGCACAGTGGTGGAGGTCCTGGACAGTCATTACAACTCACTTCCCAATTGTTCTTTTTGGCGAAAATATTCCATGGACTGTAGCACACATTCCTGCTTTAAGGATGATTAATTCATGAGAACGCTAACTACCATATCAGTATAAAAATAGGGACTGAGTAACAGCAAAAAATATTTACTTTTGCATATAAAGCTGTAGGCAAGAAGACAGAGCCCAACTTTTTGTTCTTTCCATAATAATATCACAGTGTTTCAGCATGGATGTATCACATACTTTTTAAGTATTTCAATAATTAACAGGCTTGACCTTAGAAGTAAAATAAGGCTGCTGAAACATGCAAACCTCTTTTTACTCATCAAGATTTTAGTTTTATCTACTGCTTCTCTAAAGGAAAAGCAACTGAAAAGTAAAATACAGTGAACCATAGGTGTCAGCTAACCTGACAGAACTTCTTTGCTTGGTTTCCAACTTACCATTCTACTAATGACATACCTTTCCCATTTCTATTAGCACAGCCAGGGCTATAAAATTTGTTTCTGTCATAATAACAAGGAAGGACCAGAGAACAGCAAGACAAAGTCCTTCATTTTCAATCTGACTTCAGCTTTACCACAGAACTTATACTTTTAGTTACAGTTAAGGCATAGATGATAGACTATACTTAGGGAACAATTATTCAGTGGTTTTCATAGCACACTCTGTGATTACTGTTGTTTTGAGGGAATAAAAAGCTAATTAAAGGGTCCAAACCAAAGTAATGAAAGGATGTGGCAAATCTAATTAAAGTAACTGAACGTTGCAAAAACTGATATCTGCCATACGGTGCAGCTTCTTTAATGGTTTCCTGTAATATCAGAATGAAATTCCTAATAACATTAAAAAAGCCACTTTAAAAGTTAAAGTGATGGCCAAAAATACATGCTTTTTACAGGGAAGCAATGTAACAAATAGAATGCCTAGTAAAGTATCTGGGACTCCTCACACTACTATTTTTAATGGGTTGTAATGATATNTATATTAAATATAATTACATTGAATACTAATAATTTGCAGTAGATACATTCTATTAATAGTGGGAAACCTACCTACACACCAAGGTCAGACAGGTATGGTCTTTCTTTCTACATCTGTTTCAGCTGTACAGGTACACCAAATACCCATTTGCACCACAAAGGAGGAATAAAGGGTTCAATAGTTCAACACAAATGTAAATTACTTGGGAGACTCAAAAATAAGACTAGATACAGCCAATCCAGAAGGCACCCATGACAGTTTTCAAGAATAAGAGTTCTGGAAAGACCTGATCTAAAGAAATCCTAAAGGATGCTTGCACAAGGTTACACACACAAATATTCTGGGCAAACCTTCCTTTTATGAAACCCCTCCAAAAACTGTTACTTCACTTTCTGGCACAGCAAGCAACTGACCAGGTTTTGTGCTTCTGGTGTTTCTACCAGTAGCCGAGTGTGCTGAGTATAGAAACAAGAACAATTCTCCTATGAATAAACAGAGTAAACTTGAATCTCATCAGATGTATGTGTTCAATGTTCCAGATATTGTACATCCAATACCAAAACAATGATTAAAAAAGTCTCTTCTCAACTTTATTGGAGCTTACCTGGATTCTTCCAATGGATGCTGAACAGTAAGTAATCGAGGGTGTCGAAGCCTGGTTAGCTGTTGAACACCTCGTTTTAAAGAATCTATAATCTGATCTTTTTCAAATTTTTGATACTTATCTATTAGCTTCTTATCAAAGACAAAAACAGCTACTTCCTAGAAACAAGTAACAAAAGTTACTCAGCATACAACATAGCAAAACCCAAGCCTATACATAATTACAAACACACACGAATTTTCTGACTCAACAGTACAATCCCACCAACACATTAAACAAAGAAACAAACCTAATGCCCTTACTTTGTCCCAGTCATGGGGCAGGTTACTGTATATAACCACTGGAGCATATATTTTAGGAGTTAAGGTACTAATGCTCCTTATCTTGCAAATAGGAATGCATAAACTATACCCATTACCTCCACAGTGACAAAGCAGCAGACCCACAGGACAAATACCAGCTCGATTTTAAGTAAATGAAAGCATTTACATCAATCATGAATAATTAAAATATTCTGAGATATGCAGTCATTTGGTATTAAATATATCAAGTGGTGCTTTATCAAACCATATTCCTGTCTCAGTGTCCTGCCTCAAACCAGTACAATCTATATTAACTACACTTTCATGAAAAATAATTTACAGTCACAGTAATTATTAATCTGATCAGACCATTCATATGATAGAACAGCAAGAATTTTTTTAATGCTTAAAGATCTGTGAAAAGAAGTCACAGAAATGTTAAAACCAGACAAAACCTCTGCAACCTCTGCAAAGGGAGTAGAAGAAAACTCAGAAATTTATATGGAACTTAGACATTAAATAGGTTGATGTGAAATAAAAAATTACAGTACATCACCATCTTGGAAGTCATTAAAGAGAAATACATCAACCAATGAAAAGAAGAATTAAAAACTTTATCATGAAACAGAGACTTTGATATGTTGCTAAAACAGCATTATGAATAGTAAGAAAGTTTAGAAACAAGTAGAAAAAATATGAATTTATAGTTTTCAGTCCCAAGAGGAACTCTGTGCTCTTCTAGTGCACATTCTATAACCATTACTCTAATTAGAATCTCACAGGAGAACTTTCAATGTTAATTAAAAGAAAGCCCACAAACTTCTAGAAATAGGCTATACAAAATAAGAAATTCAGCCCAATACGCAAAAAAAATTTGGTTTTAGCTGGTTTCATTAAGCCATTAGCAGGTGAACATCTATAAATCAACTTTTCCTTCTTCTATCCATACCATCTCCTTGTTCCAGCTTTTAAGTGCAATGGTTCAAATACTAACATTGACATCTACATTGAGCAGTACATGACCAGTAACAAAATTTCAAAGACAGCCCTTCTGAAGGCACTTCTGTTTGATGACAGTCAAATTAAGTTGGATAGTATAGGATACCAGCTATGGTTTGAACATTCTGTGATGGCTCCAAGTACTACTGGTGCTTGCTGCAATCCTGCACTGTTTGTTTGAACTCATCATTCTCTGCAACTGGCAGCACAGAACTTGTGCTCTACATCACCTGATCAGTTGACTCAGGGCCCTTACATCCCTCTTGACAATCTGTAGCCTTCTTTCAGGACTTCACTGGTTCCCACCTGGAAAGCCATTAATGGATAATAACCAGTGGGTTGTACCAGACTGGGAAGTTTCTTCATGATGTCCCTTATCCGGGCCCCGGAGAGACAACACACCTCCCTATGGGTTGGGTCTGGTTGGCATTCTGGGCCCTCTATTTCTCCCAAAAGGCAGTCACCAACGACTAGTACACATCTTTTTTCTTCAATGAGGCAGCTGTGATGTAGGGAGTGGGCACAGTCCTAGGCAATTCCTCCATCCCAAAAGAACCTTCATCCACATTCTCATTTCCCTGGTCCTGAAATTCTAGCACCTCACATCTATTGTATAAGGGCATCTGGGAAGGTGAGGTACACTGGGAGGAAATCTGCCTGCCATGCTGAGCAGAAACCTATTTCCACTCCTGTTGCTAATGTGTTCTCCTTCTGCTTAGTGGTGAGAGGGCGGGGGATTCATTACTTCTTGTGAAGTGGAGGGCAGGTCCATCTGTCTAAGGTATGGCAGGGTGTGGCTTCACCAGTCAAGCTCTTCCTCAGAGTTCCTAATACTTCTTAGTCTTTCTACTTCGTCTCAGTTCAGTCACTAGGCTGAGCAGATGGTTGATTTGATCACACCTCACATACACCTCACACAACTATTCTCTATGCTGCCCTCCAAGAGCAGTGCAAGTTTGTGCTTTCCTTCCTCCTGTTTTGTGCTGCCAGCCTGCTGGGGACAGGGAGGTGAGTGAGAAGCTATGTGGGGGCTTGGTTGTTGGCCAGGGTCAACCTGCCACATCCTCCCAAACTATTTGCAATACTGAAATCTTTATGAAACACACACCAGGTTGAAATACATGTTGACAGCTAAAAATTCATGTCATTATTTACCCACATAAACACCTTGTAAGGTAACCAATCCAAGAATCCTGCTCCTATCTCAGCCAATGCAACTACTAAAAAGAGAGAAAGGAAGGGGGAAAAAGAGAAATAATTTTTTCCAACCAGAAAAAGGCAACCAGGCAACCAAGGCATGTCATGCTTTTTCTCCTGACCCCAAGAGAAAAGCAAACATTCGAAAAGACACTGGGTTTGCGTGTCAAAAGAGCTGCAAACAAAACTAGAAATTACTTCGGAAGTAGAGACTCTAAAAGCTGTGGAAATGTAATGATTATGGAACAACTATACCTTCTCCTATTCATCTCACTGGATACTGAGAAAGGATGTTAAGAGAACTCATAAAGCATTGAAGCATTATAGTAACGAATACTACAACAACTCAAATTCTGAAATTTTAAATATTGTGGAGTAATAATGACAGAGACTAAGCACAGAACCAGGATAAAAAAAAAACCTCCACAAAGTATTTAACAGATACAGTTTACTATCTATCCTGTGAACTGAATTGATGTACTGCTCTCATGGGAAAAACTCATTTGTGATCATGTTAAAAACTAAATTGTAAACATAAATGCTAAGGAAATTTAAAGATATCAGTCCAAGTGCTTGATTTCAGAAACTATATTTCTTTTCCCTTTCGTTTTTCTCCTCTCTTTTACCCATATGCACTCACATTTTTTAAATGAAAAATCAAATGTAACTCAATATGCAAACAAAAGATATTTTATCAAAGCCTTCCACTGAGACAGTAAAACAGTCTGAATTAAAATACTGGAAAGCATTCCAGTATTACTTTAGCCTTTTGCCAGAAAAATATTTCTCTCCCCCTTTCTGGGGCTTTATTTTTCATAAGCTCACCAATGCTTTTTTATAACCCTACTTCCACACTAGTTTCTTTCAGTCATAAGGTATGTAATACAACTATTTCAGTTTTAAAATTTATCAGCCTTTAAAGTTTGAATAACAGGAAGCTTTAAGTTCAAAGTTACTATATATACAAGTAAAACAACAGATGCCTACCAACCATAATACATTTAGTACTACCACAATAAAAGTTAAAGATGATTACAGTAGTCTTGAAGTGCAAACCATTTTCTACTGAATTCTGCTAGTTTTACAAGTAAGCTGCCAACAGGAACTTGGTGACCTTACCCAATCTACTTATGATTGCACTTTCTAAGCAGAAGAAAGGTGCCATATTATGTCAGAAAAGATATAAGTGCATAAAGATTAAGTTAATTAATCCAAGATGAGTTGAAATACACACCAAAAAATTATACACCTATATATAACCAGAGTCATAAATCTTTCAAACAAACAGCAGCAAATCAGCTGTGAAATTGCACCAGATAAACATATGCACACAGGTAAGTAATTTCCTCACATTCTGTTAGGTTCAGTCACCTACGAAGCGAGCAAGAAAAGACAAGGTACATAAGAAAAAAAAAACTAAAGCAAACATTCAGAAATCCTGCAAAATCAGTAAGGCAGGGACTTAGCAGAACTCTAAAAAAAAGATGAAATCACAGCTATCCACTACCACCAGAGATGGAATATTTGTAACTGTCCACTGACTTAAAATGGGAACCAAATTAATCCTGAAAACAAAGATTTCTGATGGGATCTGCTGTAATCCTAAAAACTCCAAATTCAGCTCTTATATCTGGTGACAATGACTTAAACTATTACTCGTGCTGTTGTAAAGTAACAACAACATGGGCAATTAAGCCCTTATAACCTGCTTCTCTGATTACAACACACGCTTACTGCAAAGAAAGCTAAACACTTGTAGCTTCATTAGATATACACACTTGCAACACAGCAAATATGTGCATCACATCACAAAGTGATTGATAGTGACAGCCAGCCACTTCCATACTACCCAGGGAATGTTAAAGAATAGATATATTGTAATACAACACACCATAAACTGTTTGTATTGCTGTACAGTTTTGTTGTGCAATGGCAAAGAGAATGTTGACATGATATTACCTAACTGGTAATATTAATAATGAACACTAATTTCATGTCAAATCACCAGCCATCTAAAACTCCCTGCAGTACAACTGTTGCTCTATTTTTAATGACTAACGATGGCACACAAATATACAGATGTTAGTCAGGATTTACAGACATACTGCAGGATCACATGTGGTAACTCCTGAACTAAAACTCCATAAAACAACTGGTCAGAATACCCATTCAAAGCTTGAAAAACATGATCAACAGGAACCTAGTTACATATACTCTGTCAACTACACAGTGAGAGAAACTTGCTGCAACTCTCCAGACTTTGAAGCTACACCTGCTACAGGTCAAATAGTATATAGATTGTATAAAAACAATCAAAACTACTATACTTCCAATGTTATCTCTTCTTTGTATAGTTGAGTAAGGTAGAAAGAAAGCCCTCACTAGCTGGTATGTTGGGTAAATTCCCTAGGTAGTAGATGTATAGAGCTCTGCAACAGCTACAGATGTTAGAAGATATGGCAAAATTACCTCATTAAACATTACTCAAACACTGTCACAATTAAATCACAAATTCTTCACAGAATATTTATTCTGCATATTATATTTCTCCTCTATTTGCTACAGTTTATTTTCCCATCATCTAATAGAGTGTACATATGTTTTCCAAAGTTATTCCTTTGTGTCCATTTCTGTTTGGTACATCTGCAGCAAGCTGATTCATTGTCTAAGTGACTTCATATCACTTCAGCATCAAGTTTAACTGAAGGCCACAACTCACTAACACTTCTACTTATATGTTCAAAATTCTATTTCCTCTCCAAGTTTGAAAAAAGACTTTTACATTGCTCCAGTACAACAAAATAATTTTCTATAATAACAATTCTTAAACTCTATTTTCGGCAAACCTCCTTCCAATGTCACAATCCTATCCTCATTTACATATGTGACTTGACGTGAGTCAAAAGTTTGTGTACTAATACTCTAAGCCCTAATACTTTAAGGAAACTTCCCTGATCTGAAAGCAGCACAGGGAAGGCATAACTAACTTCCTCCACAATCTCCTCTTCCGTCCCATGTCTTCCTGTTACACTATCTCATGACTTAATGTTTCTAACAGTTCAATTTCTGTATGGCAACTGAGGAAAAAAACTGGAGATTTTGCTGAGAACAAATGACAACATCACAATTATTTTAAACTTACAAAGACAGTACTGTTGCTAAAAAAGTATTGCAAGTTACAACCAACTGGGGAACAATCCATGTTGTAACAAAACTCTTCCCTCTTGTCAGATCACTTTTTACTCAGATGAATTCTTGATCTTGGTCTCAAATTGTATGCTATGAATGCAGAACCACTTCTTTCTCCAGCAGTGAAGGCTTAAAGCAAATACTACCTATGCAGCTGAGAACACTGTATTAGAATAGTGTTGAGCTCTTTCATTTACTACCCTTAACACTAGTCCACTTGTTGGATTTTAACTACCACTTACCAGTTGCTACCTAACAGTCTGTTATCTAAAGCTTATAAACTCATGTCTCTACTTGATAACTCACCTGTTTTGTTGATTTTTTAGTTCCATTAAATATCTTCCAGGCAAGACCATTACCCCCACTGGCAATATGTCGGCCAACATCAAATTCCCTGGTGACAGGGTTTCCCATGACCGCACTGGTGACATCAGCTGTCACCTTTGTAACGGTACTCTTCAATTTATTCAGCATGGACTCCATGGTTGCAACTGTGCACCAGTGTATTATCCTGCAGAGACAAGGGAAAAAAATAAAAGATTTCACAGTCCTCTCAACTTCTGCTAACAAAAGGTACGTGTTGTAAACTACAGCTTCTAACCAACGATCCAATAGGAAAAAGAGTAATCCACAAAAAGAGCACCAAAATATAACTTCCAGGGCTTTGCAGTTATACATAATCATACTGCCAGACACATAACTGTGTGTGCATGGCTGTGGGATGTCATTGTTTCTACTCCTCAGAAGCTTCTGAATGCCTTGATTATTCTTCATTAGATCCAACAATGCAATTAAGGACTGAGAAATCAACCATTTCTTAAAAATGGGTAATTCAATAAGCAGAGAATCTACGAACTGTCCCCTTGACAGGAAAGGTTCACACCTAGTGCATCAGTATTAATCAACAAAGAGAAACAAATCTGAAGGAAACCAGGCTCCTCTAATTCTAGTGCTCATGGAACTACACATTTTCTGAAAAGTAGGATTATTTAAGATCCCAGATCAGCAAAATGATAGATGTGTATTATACAGATGACAAGTTAAAAAAAAAAAAGTGTTCTTTCCTACACTGTACTTTTAAAAATATATGTTCAAAATTCATTATTTTACCCATTACTTTGCTGACATTATTATTTGTAGTATCTAACTATTAATGAACTTAAGTATTAATGTAGAGGAAAGAAACAAGTAAACATCTTTTTATACTTTATCTTAATTGGTTTTTTTACGTCACCTTTCATACTTAAGAGCTAAAACACTGTGACGTCTTCCAGTTTAGTTCATCTTCCCCTGTAATGTATAGTTCCAGAGTTTTCTAAACTGTCATTAAAAAAAAAAAAAATCTGACTTGTCATTCTGCCACAGAGAAGTTCTGAAGCCTATGTAACATGTACACAATTTCCCCTCTGATAATGTATACACAAACAAGAACAAAGGCAGCAAACAAACCGTGAAAGAAGAGACAGACATTCATCTTCCTTATCAGTGTGAGAAAAGATGAAGAGAGAAAGAAGAAGAAATTATTTCCAGGAGTCAGTATTATGCAGTAGATTCAAAAGCATCATTTAAGGCTATTTCTTCAGTCTCTCTTGCAAGTAAGGTGTAAAGAGTATTGTTTCTTAAACCTAAAGGTAAAAATAAACCTAAAAAGCACATCAGCAAATATACTGAAATCTGTAGAAACACTTTCTTCAATTATGACCTTATTTGTCATACGCTGAGTTCACTGGCATACAGTTTGTGTAAAACGGCTTCATTGAGAAACAGAGAATGTTATTCCTATTCAAATGGAAGGGACAAGATTCTGTTGTAATAAAGATTATGTTTACCAAGTTACGGTAACAACCAAAAAGAAGCAAAAGGAACAACAAATAATCCAGTGAGCACTGCGACTAATCAGCCCAAATATATTTCTGATGAGATATGAGGTGCTTGCTTGTGAACTAAAGCTCACCCTGCTGTGTAACATATTTAAAAGGCAGTATTTTGGTCTACAAAGGTTGTTTGGTGACTATTAATACATGCATTTATGCCACAGCTTTTTCCACACCCAACACAGGTGGAGTTTGTTTCCTATTCACAGATCCTTATTCCTCCAAAACTCATAGCAACTTATTTTTGACACCTGTATACCTCAGTGAAACTTGACTGCAATCAAACACGCTAAAGTTACTTGGACCAGCACACCTTCTCTGCCTGGTACTATTGATTTGATTCTGTTAGAAAACAGAACAAATAATCTGATTAGTTTTAAATTGCAAACAGACTTTTTTTACAAGAATGGTAATAAACATATTTAACAAGATTTCTTAAAAAGTATGTGTGTTATGGAACAATTCCCTCCAGTGCAGTCACATGCATCAGTATAAGCCAAGCCCTAGGCAAACTTCAGCACATTGCTGGAAGCAGCACAGCTATGCTGCTCTGTCTGAACTATTGTTAAGTTATATTCCACCTCCAGTGTGCTACAGGGAAATGTAGAAACACAGTAATGCTGCGGCTGCAGACATCCTTCACCAACTTCCGTGCTGTCTGAAGTGACACAACTTTATGCTGGTTAATGAAGAACCAGACAAGGAGTTTTAAGAAAATATATTATTAAAAAAAACAGGAACTCAGCTGCAGAGATTTCAATACTGAAAAAAGTCAAATTTAAATCAGAAATATTAATCTTGACTTCAACAAGACAACTCAGGAGCAGAACCAGATATGACTGTAAGCATATTAAGGGTGGAGTTTATCTTAATTTTGGGGACTGTGACTTTTAGATATGAGAAGCTGGGTCTGAAATCAACAAAATAAACTTCAGAATAACTATGTACTTGTTTGGTATCTACTAAGTGCTTGTTGAGATTATACCTGGATATAAATTATGGAAACACAGAATTCCTTTAGTAAGTAATTTTATTAAAGTATGTGACATTTATTATTATAAGAAATTAATTTTCCTTTGTGAGTCACACTATAGAAAAACGCATGCAACTCCTAACTGTGCAGCACTAGAACAAACAGCTATTAGACACATGCTAATATCCTTGTATAAAGGAACTTTTCATTAGACTGATAAGTTGAAACAAGGATCATGGAGTACTCTCCAAAGGAGCTATAGGGGTTTCCAGCTCTCAGAGATTTTATTCTGCAGCTATTCTATGGACAAAATCTATAAGCTAAAGGACTATAAAAATCAATCCTGATGAGTTTAATATAATCACACATCTGATTTATTTGGTTTTAGATCTTGTGCTTTTTCTATTGTTTCATTCACTCCCAGGCATCAAACCTTCTCTGGCACCTATGCAACACCATCTTGTGTTAGGACTCTCAGAACTATGAAAGGTTTTGCAAAATTCACTGTGGAGACATTATGAAGAAAATGCATGTGCATGCATGTTCAAATTCCTTTGTGAAAATCTGAAGGAGAGCTTCTCTACACAGCTGGTGGGGAAATGGTGTAATATTCATTAAATCAGAAGTGCCCTCTGCTGTGGGTGACAGACTAACTGCACTGAGTAGCCTGGAAAAGCCACTATGTGAGAATGTTAACTGCATTCCAGCATCTGAAGTGTTAGAATTTAAAATTCAAACCTGGTAGGCCCTGTCCAACCTGTTCCTCTCCAGTCTGACAGTATGCAAACTATTGTTTAATTTAGCTACTGAGCAAGGAGTACCAAGAAGCTTACTTCTCAAGATAGCATGGTTAAAGTTAACATGCATCAAACTGTAAATTTGTAGAAATCCTCGTGTCAACTACTGACTGCAAGCTAAAACAGTATATTTTGCTTTATAAAAATTATTGTTATTACCAACTTCGGTAAAAACTTTATATATGCCGACAGGAACAATATCCCTTAAAAATGCCCTCCGAATATCTATTTTGGCTAGTATCTATAGTACCACAAATCACAATAATTGAACCACATCAGAAATCCGCAACTTTAGTTCTCAACTGTAGGAAAACTGGTTTGTTCAGTTCTTTTAAGACTGGCCTACTATTTCGACAAAAATTAATAACTCAAGTGCCAATAAAGTCAGTCACCCACAATGAAATTTTTATTTCAAATTGAATGGTAATAAATGAGACAAGTACAAAATGTGAAGAGTAACAGTGTTTGGACAAGCAACATAGGACACGCAACAAATGATTAACAACTCTGATTTCTCCCCATTTGAATTTCATGGGTAATACTAATGCTAAGTATTAGCTAAGTCCATGAAACCTGCAACTTATCCTAAAAAAATCTGGATGATCATTGTGTTCTCACAATCAGTAATGGTTTTTATACTGACGCACATCAGCAAAACTATGTCAGCACGATGAGGACAATCCCTTGGCAAAGTAGCAAACAACAACCAACACCGCGCTACGAAGTGAGGCAGAACATTCCAAACGTCGAAATAAAGGTTGTCGAAATACAAAACAAAGATTCTCCACCATTCTTTAATACTCACTGATGTGACACAACTGTATGATGCAAACTAGCTAATTTATCCTTGAAATAATTCACAGCCCCACCTGCTGTAGGGGTATGGGTGCACACTGTACTGCTGTTTGACTGTAAGGAGCCGGGATTCCCCGCCGGGAGCCGAGGCAGCAGGAGGTGCAGGGGTACCCCATGCCACACGACCCCACCCCATCCATTTGCCACAAACCAGGACGAACCCACAGAGGAAATAAGTGCCGCAAAAACTGAGTCACACCAAACAAAATTTTTCAGGCACAAACAGCCTTTTGCGTTTGTCACCAAAACAACGGGAGGGCTAAACGCAACGAAGCGCTGTGCATGGTGTGCCTGCCGCCACTGCAAAGCGCCTTCAGGACTCTTATTTCCTATCTCGCTACTGAGCTGCCGCTGAATCCCTAAGGAAAACCCACAGACGGGGGATCTGTCTGTCACCTGCTGACAGGCGGAACTCAGCCTGTACGCTGCACCAAAGTCCGGGACAGCTGGCCAGTGCTTCGGGACACGATATTTGCAGTTCTCTGCAGGGAGCCCAGACTCGCTCCGCTCCCCCTCGGGGCCGGTGCCCGCACTCCGCTCCGCTCCCCGCGGGGGCCGTGCGGGAGGCAGTGCTCCCGGGGCGGCCGCGGCCACAGCTGTCAGGTGCCCCGCGCTCCCCGCCAGGCCCCGCTCCCGCAGCCACCCCTTGGCCCTTGGCCGGCCCTTCCCCTCCACCCTTCGGCCCTGGGACACCTGACCGATCCCCCAGAGCCGGCTGGCCCCGCCCGCCCCGCGCAGCGCCACCAGGCCCCGGGCAGCCGCTCCCGCCCCGGGCCGCGGCCTCTCACCTGAGCCCGGGGGAGCTG
>VXAU01005006.1:553121-582513 GCA_013399695.1 Formicarius rufipectus | reverse complement strand
ACTCCATAGCGACCGCGGCCGGAGCGGGCGCACTTCCGACCCGCAGGGGCGGCGCTGGGCGCGGCCGGGGGCGGTGGCCGGGAAATGATGCGCCTCGGCGGCTTCCGCCAGCGGCCCCGGCCATGGCGGGCTATTTGACTCCGCGCTTCAGGAGGGTCCGCAGTCGCAGCGAGCTGGAGCCGCGCCGAGGCAGCGGGCGGCGGCGAGGTGGGGGCACAGCGACGGCCCCACCTNGCGACGGCCCCCCCTCCGCTGCGGCTTCCCCCCCCCCGTGTCTGAGGGGCTGGCGGCGGCTCCGGGGGGCCGGCGCCTGCAGGGGGGCCGCGGGAGGGCCCGAGGGCCGGGCCGAGGGGGTCGGCATCGCGGATCCGGGAGCGCCGCTGGGAGCGTGGCTGTGGGTGGGGGATCCGACCGGCAGGCATTAGTGCGCTGCAGGAGCTGGTTTGCCGTCCGCTGAACTGGTGTGTGAGGGTAAACTGGGGACTGGTGAAGCTGTGAGCGCTGGAGCCGCTCAGCCTGGCGGAGAGGAGGCTCAGGGGTTTGTCTGCAAGTACCCGAAGGGGCAGTTCAAAGAGGATGGAGCCAGACTCCTTTCAGGGGTGCCCGTAGAGGTTGTGGTGTTTTATGTGGCAGTCTCCACCTTTAGCGATACGTGGACCGGTTGGGAGACCAGCTCTGGGTGGCCCTGCTTTGAGCAGATGGACGCCTGAAGCCCCTGCAAGCCTCTGCCATACTGTGGTTCTCTAGTGATTTAATGTGTATGTGCACAACACATATGTATATATGTACTATGTGTGGTTGTAACAGTGAAAAAGAAACACCTTACTTGCCTGTTTTCAGTGTCTTTTTGTTCTCTTGGCTCTAATGAGTGTGTGTCAGCTTACAAGACAGACTGATTCATGTAGTGTTGTTTTTCTCTTTGTAAAACTCAGCTAATTTCTAATTTTTTTAAAATATATATAACTAAATCCACAGTGTACAAATACAGGGTTTTAAACCTTAAAGTAAAGGTTTATAAATCTGTAAGACTTTCATATAATTGTTTTGCAGATTGCGATGGTCCGTTTCAAGCAACTCAGCTGTGGAATGGTATTATACGTGCCCTTCATGGTCAGGTGGAAATCAAAAGACGTAGGCAACATCTGAAAACATATAAAAACTGTTTCACTGGCTCAAATGCTGTGGATGTGGTGTTGAGCCATCTTATGCAAAGCATGTACCTGAGCTGTAATGATATTTCTCGGCTGAAGGGAGTCCGTGTATGCCAAGCTTTGATGGATCACAAGGTGTTTGAGCCAGTTGGAGCAAAGCTTTACTTATTCAAGAACGGGAAAGAAACAGAGTTTGAAGACACAGACACTAGTCTCTATAGATTTGTAAACAGCAGTCTTGATCCTCCTCTTGGGAGAAAGAATGAAGAGAATGAAAGCTTGTCTCCTGAACAAATCTGCAAACAGGAGACAAAAAGATGTTCCAAGTGAGTTACTCTGAACTATTCTAATTTTTCCTTTTTTTTTTTTTTTTTTTCCCCTTTAATAAGTTAAGGTGGATTACTTGTAGGTGAAGTTATGTTTGTGTTACATGCATTGGAAAACTATGCATCACTTTTGAGAAATGTCATTCCTAAATTGCAGATGCTACCTGGTACTTTTTGGTAATGTTAAAGTGCTTTGGTCTACCTTTTGTTATTTAGAATAGAGTATGGCACAGTAGCATAAAACTAGGAATAATTTGGCTTTGCAATCAACTGTGTTGAAGTCTGAATATTAGCATGTATGAGGTAGTTACAGAAAGCTGGTCAAAGAAATGAACCTCATAAAAACAGTGTTTGGAATCAGTATCTTTGCCCTTTCCACAAAGCAGATGTGGATGATTTGAATTCTAGCAGCAGGATAGACCCAAGATACAATGAAGTCCTAAAGCTCTGATTTAAGAGTAATTTAGGAAGTAACAGAAAGACACGTGTCCTAATCGTATTTGTTACAAAACTTTTTTTTTTTTTTTCCCCCCTCCCTGAGCAGAACAAAGTGTGACACACTTTCAAACCCAGTAGCATTAGAAGCAGCTGATAGGAAGAGGGTAGAGGAGCTTCTTCAATCAATCTGTGTTCAAGCATCTTTACCTCCAAAGACCATGGTTAATGAACCAACTCATCTGCTTTCAAAAAGAGGTGAGGTTGAGGTTTTTAGTTTTTAAAACTTACTTGTTCCTCACTCTATTTGTGGAGTGACTATCCCGTTTCTGTTAAACTATGCCCCTCAGAGTCCTAAATTTAACATGTCGCTAATGACAAAATATCTAAATAAGTGCTAAATGGGTAAATACTTTTAGTAAGTAAATTGAAGGAAACCCAACAGGATTATGTTTATTCAGGATTGATGCTATTTATGGGAATATTACTTCAGAAGGAAGTAGGGTTAAAAGCTGAGAACTTCCTTATTATATGATTCCTTTGCTATTCGTGTGTCTTTTTCTTTCTTCTACTAATTAGTATGTGAGTTCTAATATGATAGAGAGATTATTTTTTAGCATTCCTATTTTGATCCCTTCTTCCCCAACACAGAAACTTCACACTATGCTGTTAGCTTGTTTTCTTTGAACACTTAGAACATTGTTGAGTGAGTAAAAACAAAGGTTACTGGTTTACATAAGATTTTATTTCTGAGGGTTTTTTTGTTTGTTTGTGGTATCAGTAATAGAAGATGTTTGGAAACAGCAAACTCTGCTACGACTGCTGCAGTTAATTGATATTCCTCTTCTAGAAGATATCTTGATGTCTTCAGTGAAGACAAAACCAGACTATTTTGGCAAAGAAGAAGACTTGATTATCTCAAATACTTTCCTGGACAGAGAGGTTATGTGTAGCTTAAACTTGCCTGAGTAAGTTATATAAATCTATAAAATGGATTTGTTAGTAAAGGCTTTATTGTACTCTTGATCAAAGGTCTGTGTTAAGTGGACTAAATATACATCATTACACTTGTGTACTTGTAGATGAGGTAGCATTGATGTATTTTAATTTGATTTCTTAGGAAAGGTAAGTGAATTCACAAAGTATGTTTAGAGTTGGACACTTGAGCATTTTAAGTGTGCATTAAAACTTTAACTCAAATGTTGAAAAGACTCCTAGTTTCTGGACCAGATTCTTTGCTCTTAGGTCTTAACAGCTAATAGAACTTGAAAAAATTTATTCTTGTTTGTCAGAGTTCCTGGTGGTGGTGTAAAGGTATAAAGTCAATAAAGCATCTATTATTAGCAAGAGAAAAGGAGAAGCTAAGCTGTAGCATTGAAGAATGCTTATATATAAAGAGAGGGTAAAAGTGACTGCATGTAGTGAGTACTCTTTGCCTTGAATCTTCCCTTAATTTTGTAGTGTTCCTGTTGATTGCACTTGGTCTGATCTCCATCTTAGTATTTACTCTTAATGAATATGTTAAGGCATGTCTCCTCATGTGAATGTCTTAGGAGTGATTATTTCTGTAAATCAATTCAGTTTTTATCTGTGCAAGAAAGTTTCTTTAAGTTTCATGTGTTCTTGCTTTAGGGAGAAAAGAAGAATATTCTTACCTATGTTTAGAGTTTTATGTTAGCTAATGAAACTCGTCGTTCCAAACTAGGTTTATTGATGAGTCTTTAACTCCAAAGGTTTTTCTTCCTAGAATGCTTTAATGAACACTATCTTTTGAACCTTATACTTTTTTTGGGGGTGATTTCTGGGTTTATGTCTCTGAAACTACCTCAGATGTGTTTCTTACTCTCTGTTATTTTGTGTTAAAAGTCTCTAACATTTGCATCTTTGTGAATGTATCAGATGAGTGTTAAGAAATGTAAACACTTCATTACTTTACAATTACTTAAGTAAGGAACTGGAATAGCATTGTTGCAGATAGTATATTATTTAGGTGTGGCTTACAACATGCCTGAGAAATGAAAAATTCCAGGTATGAAAAATAGTCACCAGTATTAGAAGTACTTACAATGATCTTGGGGTCATAACTAGAGGGAGGTAAAGATCCTATTTCTGCTTTACTGTATTATCCTATTTATGTATCTAAGAGTTACGCAATCCTTGTTGGCTGCAGAAGTTCTAATAGAAGTTCATGTTTATCTAGCCATCCAGCAGCGATTTCACAATATTTATTTCTGCTCTTCATGATTAAAAACAAGATTCTGTGCATCTTAAATAATATTTGCATCGTCATCAGTTCAAATTATTTAACATCTAGTCAGATAAAATTGTCCCTTTGCCCCCCCCCATGTCTATAATTTTGTATTTCTTCTATACAAAATGGTTGAGACTTTTCTCTGACCTTCCAGCCTCTTTCAACAATGAGTTGTCTACCTGAATTTTAGATCCTTCTTAGTTTCTCTCCTTAATGAAGTCATACAGATAACAAATGCTTGTAAAAACTTATTCCTTTATAGTAGGTCATATACTAAACTGCTTCCACAGTCTTCTGGGATTTAAGTGATTTTTATTTATTTGATATTAGTATATACTTCATTTATTTATTTGATTTTTGTTTTCAAATGAATTGTGTTGTTTCTCTTCTGTAAAGATTCAGTCCCTTGCTTTTTCACTCTGGTTAGCCCTGGTGGGTTCTCATTGTGTGTGTTGGAGTAATGGTGAGGTGGTGTTTGGGTTTAAATGCTAGCTGAATTCCTGGTATCAGTGACAGTCTGGCATGATTGCAGCTTATTTTGACCTGTGCATACCTCAGGTGTATTGCCTGTAGCATAGGAAAACCATGCAAGTTGCTTCTTTTGAGGAGGCCTTTGAGCTACTGTAGTGAAATAAGTTACATAAACTGCTTAATAAACAAGTTTAATGTTGTGGTTTAAATATGTGACCATACCTTCATGGTTATTTTTATCTAGTTTTATTTAAAGAATTAATATAAGAATAAGCAGAGCATTTTAAAGTAAGCACTAAAACTAACTTTTTCTTCTACAGGCTTGACAGATGGCTCTGTGCTGCAATTGAATGCTTGGAGTATTTCCCGGATCAATTCATAGTGATGGTCAGTCAGCAGTTACTTCAAAGCACTAACAAACCCAGCAGTCTGAATACACACAAGAAGATTCTTTTTGATGTTATAATGAAGTATTATAGTCAAAAGAAGGACTTCCTTCTTGCTGCTCAGGATCTCAATATTCATTCAGGAATTATAGAACTTATAGGTAAGAGCAACCTGGAACAAGAAATAGAGATGAAAGCGGTGTAGAGGAAGTAACTTGCTAAGCGTCGCTTGACGGAATCATGACACCATTTGCAATATTATTGCAGGTGCACTTTGTAGGTTGGAAGGAGATGCTTAAGACCACCATTAAGAACCTCTGCTCAAGACAAGAACAAATTTCAAAGTTAGATTAAGTTGCTTAGGGCCTGGTCCAGCTGAATTTCAAAAATCTGAAAGGATAGAGATTCAGCAACCTCTGTGGGCACCCATTTCTTCAATATGTAACTACCTTCATTGCAAAAGTTACATACCCCAAGTCAGAATTTTTTGTCATTATTACTTGTAACTAATAATAACTTTGTAGCAATTATTTTAGTTTTATGTTTTCTTGTTAGTCAAAATAAGGGTTTGTATATTCTGGATTTAGGGTGCTTTTTAGTAATAGAAGTTACTTAAAGTGATGAAAGGACCATTGAGATTGTGATTCAGGCTGTGGTCTCCCCTCAAAAACCCTCCCATTATAGGCTTACAGGTAAACCAGAATGGTTTAAGTTAAATACAAGTTTAAGATTAATCTTACTATAAAAAGGCCTAGTTCCTTCTTAAGTTCTGTAGGGTTGTTGGGGCTTATCCTCAGCTGCCAACTAAGTACCACGAAGCCACTCCCTCACTGCCTGCCACCACCCTGCCCCCAGTGGGGGAAGTAAAACTTGTGGGTTGAGAGAAAAATGTTTTAGTAATGGGAACAAAAGTAAATGTAATAACACTAATTATAGTAATAACAGTAATAATAATGCAGTGAAAAGTAGATAGAGTGAAATAAAACCCAAAAGGAACAAGTGATGTAGGATACAATTGCTCACTACCTGCTGACAGATGCCCAGCCTGTCCCTGAGCAGCATTCATTGTTTCTTGGCCAATCCCTCCCAGTTTATATACTGAGCATGATGTTCTATGGTATGGAATATCTCTTTGGCCAGTTTGGATCACCTGTCCTGGCCGTGCGCCCTCCCAGCTTCTTGTGCACTTGCTCACTGACAGAAAACAGGAAACGGATAACTCCTTAAAGTAGGGTAAGTTTGACTTAGCAACAACCAAAACATCAGTGTGTTATCAACACTACTGGCATACTAAGTTCAAAACACAGCACTGTATCAGCTACAAAGGTAAAAATTATTCCAACCAAAACCAGGAGTATTATCAAAAATTTCAGCATTTACAGAACTATGACAAGCTTACTGGCATAAGAGCATATTTCGCCTGTGTAATGATTGGTGAATCTTGTGAGTAAAGCCTCATGAAAAGATGAAAGGCAGTATTTTCATCAGTAGTATTTTGTTAAGGAGAAAAAATAACAAGTTATAGTAAAAGTCATAAAAGGCAAACTACTGAAAAATTATATAACCCATTCACAAAAAAAATAGTGTTAATTTGAAGCAACTGACATTGCTACTGTTATCTTCTGCTAAATGTTCACTGAAACAAAAGATGTTAGGGTTCATATATGCACTTCAATATTGCTTTGGATTAGTTTTGTATTGAGTATTGCCAAATTAGAGAAGTAAAACAGCCAAACCTGTAGACAAGGGAAAAAGCATAGTTCTGCTGAATTGTTCTAATGCTTTAGTTGCCTGTAGATCATCTCCTAAGTAAGTATCTGTTTGATCTGAGGTACATTACCTGTAAATGTTCAGGGCTATTCTGCTTTTATTTTGTCTTTATATCTGTCTTTAATTCTGTCATCTTTTCTACTTGAGTAAGACTATCTCACAAGCACTTTCTAATACTTTATTGTTTTGATGAACTGGTAGCCATAATTTTACCATTATAAAATAATTCTTTTTTTGAATATGTCAGTTTGTGTTCTTGTGTCCTTAGCTGTATTCTAGTTCGTACTAGACCACTGTTAGGTGTGCTTAACTATTTTGCAAGCATTTTTCCCTCTCAGTTCTGTGAAATCGATTATGGTTGTCAGTGCATAGCAACTTGGATTCTAATAATGCTTTCCAATAGAATCCAGTACAGTTAATCTTACTTTAATAAAAATGTAAGAAAGGGCTCAAACTGCATCTGACCTTCTACATATTTAAAACACTTTAAAAATTATTTTAAGGAATGCTGCAGTTAGCTAAAGAACTAATTCATTTCTTTTCAAGGTATGTACTGTTATAACTGTATTTTCATCAATTTTTAAAGAGTTTAATTTAAGATACACAGGTCTGTTGTGAAGGCAAACATGTTGCATTTGTTGTCTTTAAAAGAAACAGCTAGAGTATTTATATTAAATTTAATGCAGTTGATGAAATTAGCCTATGTGGTTCATTGCAACTCTTACAGTCTTTTAAAGTAACTCATTAGAGCTTTATTCACAGATCAGAGAAACTCTTTAAACTTTTTTTCTAGAAATTATGTAACTTTGTGTCTTCATATCTGTACTTTTAGCTATTTTGATCTTGTCCTTTGGCAATTCTTTTTCCTGCTTTTTGTCTGCCTTTCTTTTGATAAAGAGTCACTTACAGAATCATAGAATCGTCAAGGTTGGAAGAGATCTTCAAGATCATCAAGTCCAACCATCAACCTAGCATCACTGTGTTCACCACTAATCCACGTTCTCAAGTGCCATGTATTTTTTGAATGCATCCAGGGATAGATTCCACTAGTTCTCTGTGCAGCCTGTTCCAATCCTTTCTAACCCTTTCTCTGAAGGAATTTTTCCTAATATTCAACCTCAATCTCCCCTGGTGCAATTGAGGCCATTTCCTCTCATCTGTCACTTCTTACCTGGGAGAAGAGTCTGACCCCTACCTGGCTACAACCTCCTTTCAGGTAGTTGTAGAGAGCAATAAGGTCTCCCCTATGTCTTCTTTTCTCCAGGTTAAACAACCCCAGCTCCCTCAACTGCTCCTCACTTTGGTGTTCTTTTTAAACAAAGGTGGTTTCAAATGTCTTGTGGCACGCTCCTAAAAGCCCTGGATTAATTCTTGTAAAATACAAACTCATTCTTAGAAATAAGACAGGGGCCAGAAAATCATATGTAGGTTCTGTTCATGTATGTGGCTTCGTCTTACTCTTGCTTTAAGAAAGTTACTTCTTCATAGTTTCTCACTTCCAAAGTGAAGATAATCTCCAATCCCTTTAGATGATAATTCTGGTTATTTCCACTGTCTCACATTTCCTTGAGACTCTTTTAACTTAATGACTTAAACAAGAAGGGGGGAACACACAGACATGACACCTGACCAACCAACAATGACAAAAATCCCCAAACAAATAAAAAAAGAAAAACTCCAACAAAAAGGAACCAAAACAACAGCAAGAAATCCATGACAAAACAAAAGAAAACAACAAACAAAAAAATCCCTGTTGAAGCAGTGAGTTGAATTGTTCAGCTCATTAATTACTTAGAGATGAATACTAGAAGTAATGAGTATGTGTAAACACAAACAGTTCAAACATCACTCCTATGTTTGCATATTGCAGACAGATGATAGCAATGCCCTGTATATGTTGTTCGAGAACAACTGTTCACTGCCTAGCTGTTGAACAAAGGCTTTAAGCTTCTGTTGATTAAATGCTGTATAGTGTCTTGTCATAAGGTTTTAGAAATCACTAACATAACCTGTTTTCCTTGAAGGGAAAATCCCTCAGAAGTGGGATGATTTTGGGGGGGGGATTTATGTATTTGTGACTCTGAAAATTAACAGCTGCATTGAATACACTGTTTTACTCCAGAAAAAGGAAAAACAAATCAAGCTGTCGAGGCATTACAACTTTATTTAAAATTATTAGCACCAAATATCAGAGAAGAACTTCACAGGCTGCTGACATTTCTAGCCATTGCATCAGAATCTGAGGGCTACAGATTACAAAAACAAGTAAGTATCCATTACGTTTAATGTGGAAAATAGCACTTTTCTGTAATAAAGATAATGTCTTTGTCCCAAGTTAAAGTGTTCTGTTTACTACCTTTCAATGTGATGTGTTTTTAAAAAAAATACCAAGATGTTGTTCCCACCGATAGCATCCTGTTACACTTAGTCTTTGCTAACACATTGCAAGTTGATCTAAATCTGGGTACTTCTTTTTCTAGTTTGAGAACAGATCAGTGATCATCAAGACTTGCACAAAGCTCATCTTGCAAAATAGAACAATGTCAAAACCACAGGCAGAACTGCTGACTCAGTTTCTGATGGACAATCACTCTGAGCTCTTCAAGGTATCATTTTCCTTGGGTCGTTGTCATTCTAAATGTTAAATGTCAGGAACTGCCTGTTTTGGAGCAGGACAGGTGTGAGGGGCAGTGTTTGATGTTCTGTCTAATGTTTAGTTTCATAGTACAACCAAGTGGGGTGAGAAGCTATTCCAGACCATGGAGAACAGATTTTTGAGAACTTTGAGATCCTTTATAAATTTCAGCCTTTCTTTTCATTTGAATAATTTGTATTTAGTAAATATTTAAAGTATTAAGAATCTTTTATAGAGGCCCTTTGGCACCTTGTTTGTAATGGCTACCTCCTAAAAGTTTAGTTTGCTGACATACACATGAGTGGTACTTATGATGGAGTGCTCTGGTGCCTCAGTGTATGTGCACGGCTTTGACAGTTCTAAAAGTTTCTTTGCTATTTTGAAATGTTAACTTATAAATTATAGAAAATAAATAGAATCACAAAATGAAATGGCCTATTAAACTTCATCAGCTGTGTAAATATACAGATGTTTCAAGTCTCTTATGTTTACATTCCATCATATTGTCACAAATGTGAAAAGATGGAACCTTCATATAAAAGTACTCTATAAAAGTAAACGTCACAGAAATGTTGACTTAGTTTCAGTAAAATATTGCGTTTAATTCTTATACAACACATTCATTTTCAATTCTGACTTCAGGTTAAGGGACTTGGGAGATTTTACTTTTTTTTTTTTAATGAGCTCCAGTTTAGTTTGAAAGTATCTAGTGGTTACTGAGAGTTTTTTATGTATAAATACACAGCCAAAACTTTTTTTTTTTTCTCTTTCTTTTTACTCTGTACCAAGAATTTTGGCACAAGGGTTGGGACACTGATTCCCAATTGGAATCCAGAAATGCATAACAGAGACAGCAAAGTGGATGGTAGTTTGCTCTTTCACAGCTGCAGTTAAGAGCCTTGGGTGTTATAAAAACTGAAATCAGTTTGGTTTATGCTACAGTTTTTGGAAACCAACATCTAGAACTTCTTGCTTTCTATTTCTTTGGCCAGAAATAGACACTCAGTAAAACTATGTGTTTTAGTGTATTTGTGTGAGAGATTTTGAATATGTACCTAAATTAATGTAGGCATAGAGTCTCTTGCAGTTAACTATAGGTTGTTTTTTTTTAGTTGGTCATCTGAAAGCTTTAGATTCTCAAATACAGCAGTATTGCTTTTGTAATTTTTCCTTTGTTGGGTTGTATTTCTAGACTCCTTTAACTCTTCTGGAACTAACAAGTAGGAAACTTGAGAGTTTGCTAGAAGGACAAGATCCAGATATCAATTCAGGTAGATGATGTGATACACATTTTTATATAAACCATTCTATACAAACTGGTTTATCATCTACTTGTTGAAATAGCTAGTTTCATCTGATTGTAAGCTCTCTGTCATGGCATGTTCCTGTTTTCCCTCGTGCCTAATATTCTGGTGTCATTTTCCCTTTTCTCATAAAGGAGACAGCAGGGAAACCTTTCATGGGAGCTGTTGAGCATTCTTAGCTGATGAATTTCTTAAGTGCAGATGGGAGCAGGAGGGAAGGCTTGGGGGACCCTGATAAGAAACGGGCTGCCTATTGGAGAATTATAATCCTTAGATCTGCTAGAAATCTAGAACACAAAAAACACTGAGAAAATTCTGACGTTGGTTTTAGTCTAGTAAGCCACTTAAACTACAAGTTTAAGTGAATCCTAAAGGATTCATTCTGTAGTTTTGAGAGTTAATCTCTTTGCTGGAAGTTGTTACGATTTCTCCTTTGAAGAGCTACTTTTTTCTTCATTTGACTCTATTAAACCATAAAAGGTATTGGTGTTTAACTCATTGTAACAGAAGGGAAGGACACGTTCACGTGCAAACTCTGACAGCTCAGGTTAATAACTGCTCTATATATGAAGCTGCAAGATGTTGGTGTTTGTACAGGATTAGTAAGAATCTTTTCTCCTTTAAACTGACACTTACTCAACCACATTGCTCTCTAACATGCATAAGAGATAAAAGTGTCTGGAGTAGCTCAATGCCAGTCTTTCCTCAGGCCAGAACTCACCTGCCCAGTGACAGGGCTTGAATCCTTGCAGGGAAGTACGGCATAGAATCACAACCTTTTTATGGCTGAGTTGTGCTTGAGTTGTGCATCTCTTGGGGTTGTTCCTGGCTCTGTCTTCTCTCTGAACCACTGCCTCTTGCATCACCTCTGCTTCTGGTGCCCAAACCACGCTCAGCTGTCTACTGGCCTAGATGTTCTTAAATTCCATTCCCGATTCCTGAGGTGTGGTTCAAAGGCACTTGTTTCTTCAAGGAATTTATTCACTTGCACTAGGTACTGCACCTTGCTACAGATCTGCTTTACAGGGAATTATTGACTCATGACAACTGTAAGGTGCCATTCTTGTTGTCCAATCTTCTTCATTATGGTTTCTGTTTGTGAGAACTGAGCTCTCTGTCTTGCAGGCCTATTTGCAGTGTAGAATCATCTGTGATACTGCACTTGTAATGCTGCTTTTCTATTTTATTTCTTCAATTAATGTTTAGATGTCCCTCTGTGCTCAATGCAGGGCTGTGTGTTTCACATTGTTTGTAGATCTAATCACACTTGAACTGGAATTATCAGTGTACCTCTGTTCATATTAACAATTTTTACATGATAACATGAAACTTAATTTGAACTTCTGATTTCTTACAAAGGTTTCACCTTCTGTCAGCGCATTACAACTAAAGAATATGAAGATCAAAAACAACAAACCCATCAGTATCTTCTAGCATTGATTCAAGAGATGGACAAGGACCCTACTGTTCCTTTGAAGCAAAAGAAGAAATTAATCAAAGAATTCCAAAAATACCACTGTCTGTTGTAGTAGTTGTAAAACTACATGTAAATTTTGTGCTCCAAATGGTTAGACACCAATGCAGCCTTTTTTTAAAAGTATTTTTTAAAAAAGGGAGGATGCACATAAAAGTTGCTCATGATAAAAAATGTTTTCTTCTGATGTCTTTACATCTTCAGTTTCAGTAAATACAACTATCAAAATTACTATGGTGCTAAAAAGCATTAAATTTCATTATTCTTTTGAGAAAAATGTACTGAATTACTTTTTTAGTAATAATAGTACAGAGCTTGTGCTGCTTTGAGTTGAGGGTTTGGCACTTTTTTCTTTCTGTCCCACAACGCCATGGCTTTCTGAGCCAAGTCTACATTCAGAGCCATGCTTGGGTTTGATAATCAGTAGGGGGCTTTTATCTTTTCTATCTGTAATTAATAATAATCTAATCTTAAACAGTAGATTACTACTCCTAGGGGTATTGTAAAAGTGTACAAAGTGTGTCAAAAATGTTGGAATCAGGTCAGTGGGTTTCGAATCTGACAGGCAGAATTTATTAGGCAGGGGAACTGTGTGTGCTTGCAGGCAGTAATTACATCCTGTTGTTAACTCCCTCCCCGCTATGGCAGATTGAGCTGCTGCTAATTCAGCAATTATGCCAAGGCAAATGAAAAATTACATTTTGATGAAACCTAAGAAATAGTGTTGTTTTAGATCTCTTGGTATATTTAAGTAATTTATTTTAACATGAGAACATGTTGAGAGTGTCCAGTTATCTATCATTAATACTTTAATAATGTTTATGAATTCACAGGGCAAAGCTTGAAGGTATGTCTTAACCATCAATGTATCAACTGTACATGGACATGGAAATGTTGATACAAATTATACAATAATAGAATGGAAGGGACGTTAAGATCAGAGTTCCAACCCCCCTGCCATTGGCACAGACACCTTTTACTAGACCACGTTGCCAAGAGCCCCATCCAACCTGGCCTTAAACATTTCCAAGGATGGGGCATCCATCACTTCTCAGGGTAACATGGTCCAGTGCCTTACCACCCTTATGGTATGAAATAAATAATGTCTAGAGGAGGAAAAAGACCAAGTTTCATCTTTCAAAGGTGAATGCCCTAATTCCTAGATTATGGGGCCATGTATTCTTAGCCCCATGTAGGGTTTCTAGCCCTATGTCATCCTCCCAGAAGAGGAAGCATGTACAAAAGCAGGTTATTGAGATTGCAAACAGGAAAATATTTCCCAATTACGTGATTCTGGTGTTGAGTAGTGGGAGAAAGGTATTTTAGTTACCCTTTTTTTCCTCTCTGTCTTCAATCGCTTTATTGGGTCTTACTCAAAATACTAAACCTGGTAACAGGGATGTGTGATAACATGGTAATTTGTAGCCTAGATGGGCTGGGAATTGCTTCAGGAAAAACTGTATTTTTAAAAAACTCTTGCACTTTGTGACTCAATTAGGATTTTTTTGTGCTAATTTAAAGAATAAAGAATTGTATAGAAAGTGATGAATCTATCATTTCGTAGTGCATACGTAAAAAAGAGGCATCTCAGGGGGTACAGAATCAGGTACCCAGCAGTAAGGAAATGTTCCAAGCAGGAGTTTATAGTTGCTATGTGGCTCCCTTCAGTTCGTAGGACAAGAAGTCAACACTGATCTAGTTCTGCAAAGGGAAGGAAGAGCTCTTAAGAGCCCAGTTTTATTCACATATCCTAACTGGAGAATCTACTTTAATCTTCTGTTGAAAGAAAGGTGATGTTTTACATTTAAGTATGAGGGCCTGCTGAACAGAACAAGTTTTTTGAACTACAGACTACTGTTTTTTATCATCACAGTTAATTTCCAAAATCCGAAGAATTTTATTGGATTTTGAACAATTTTGTCCCATATTTTTAACAATATTTGACACAGAATTATCTGGTAGAGAAACTTGGGACCTCTCACTTATTTCTGTTTATCATTTCTAACATAGAGATATCAAATTAACTGCCAACATAAATTTGTTTGAAGTAGAAAATTTCCAGAGCAGAGAGTTTAGTCTAGAGGTACTTTTCAGTACAGTCTGATCAAAGCAGACGTGATGCCACCTTCAAAGCAAGGAGGCTTGCTTCTATTTATAAAGCATTTGTGTTTGCTCCTACCAAGGAAAAGGTTCATTAGTACTTTTATGGGAATAACATGTATATTTCCTTACTTTAAGTCCCAGCTAAAGTATGCTGATAATTTTTTGAAGCAGTTAGTTGAAAAACTAGAGCTTGGACAAAAGGGCCTCTATGTGTGGCTATCAGAATAACCATGGACTAGACTTAGTCATGTCCTAATGCAAGTTGTGTCAAACAATTTGTAGGTGGTGCTCTCACACCCTCCTACCCCAGCTGCCTCCTGTGTGGCTCATGTAGCTGTTAACAGCAGGAGAAAGAGGGTACCTCTTTTATCTTTCATTCCTTTCAGCAAGTTAGACTAGAGGAAAGCCACCAGGAGCCGGCAGTCCAAAGTAAAAACGATCATATTCAAGAAGAAACATCATCGCCCATTCCCTGGAACGTTGGCTTCTCTTCTGTGTTGCCCTTATGCAAGGTAGCCATGGACGTGCACTGTGTGAGTACAGCTGCTGGTTTTATGTTGGGGCAGAGAACAGAGGGACTGAGACACAACAGTGTCTGCTAAGCTGAGACCACTGAGTATCACCACACCTATTAAAGACGCTATTTCCTTGCTGCCGTGACCTGCATCAGGCCAACGTCAGTGTCAGCACCAGTGTATCCATTATCCACCCTGTCTGAGGGTCCATCTCTGTCTTGGCAACCAAGCAAGCCAGGTGGGACACCTAGCCAGACCCTCCAGGCCTTCTGTCTTGCTCTTGCTCTTTCTCTTCTTGTGTGCCACACTGCATAGACTGACGGCACAGTAACAGAGCTTCTGATGGCAGAAATAGCAAGTACTGTGGTATTTGTGTTTATCTTTGATGCAGGGAGAGGACATAGATTGGTAATCACCTAGGACACAAGCTTTGCTCACCTTTGTGGCAGCTTCTGACATCACCTTTTCAGAAGGGTGAGGGGAGTGGCAGGAAGCTTATTTGCTCAGCCATTGTTCAAAACAGAAACCAAACAAAAAACCCCCACAACCTACTAACATAAAATCCCCTTAAAAAGAGGAACTGTTCAAATTACTCTTTTCTCAAAGCTTAAGTGTATTTTCAATATCAGTGGCCACATTTCAAGTATATTGCTTTCATAATTATTCACTAAAATAACAAAAAATAAAATAAGACTCCTTTTGAGATGTCCATTTAGTTGGATGCATGAGTTAGAATAATATCGTTTGGGAAAAAAAACCAACCCACATTTCTTCTCACAGTGTATTAGCATCACACCAGTACAAGCATTTGGTATTTTTATTACCTCATGCACTGAGGTTTTCTGCAATAAAGAATACAATGAAGCTATCAGTAAAAGATGAGAACGTAATGAAATTACAAGGAATATATTACTTCATAGTATTAAACTTGTAAAACTTTATTTCTAAACTCTGAAATTATTTTTTCCCAACCCAATTATACACAGGAAAGCTAAAACACAATCCTAGCTGATGGAAAACAGGTCGTGGCTCAAAGGATTCTATTCAGAGTAAAACAGTGGAGTAACAATATATCCAACTATGCTACCTATATATCAAATTTCTCTTCACAGATATTGTGTCCATGTTCTTCATAATCTTCTCTAGTTACTATCATGTCTTCAAAATCGTCATTTTCAGAAATGAGCTTTCCACCTTCCCAAGAGTAAGTAATAGGGCTGAAAAATCAACAAAGTTATTGTTACTCATCCGTAAATTCATTTAAAATAGAAGTATACAGTGATGATTTCCAAGACTTTTATTTAGCCATACCTATTTAAAAATACTCTAAATGAAACCATCCAACTCCTGAGAAGTTGTGAGACTAAAGTTTCAAATTTTAGCAGGGCTAGGTGACTGCTTTTTTAAAAAGTGCCTCTGGAAGCAGGTGTGAAGAGGGAATGACATGAATCTGTCTTTGTATTCACTCTGCACAGATAACGATTCTTCAATAATATTTAAAAACACTCTTTAATAACACTTTCTAAAAAGTAGAGCTTATTCTGTAGATTCAAGATATACTTGATGTGTTTTGTCTCAGCTCTCCTACAAAGATGCTACCCCTTCCAAATCCCTGAAGTGGCTACATTAATAATGACATGGCAGCATTGGGATGCTGAAAATTCTTCTAAGACAAAATTAATCTTACATACTTATGTATCCATTTAATGACAATACAGTCTAATTTATCTGGTTACAATAAAAAGGCTGATCCTAAAAAAACTTGACTTCATTAGCCAAAGCACAGAGCAAGCAAGTGGTATCTAATTTACTCGGTTTGTCTGAAAATACACTGATTTGAAATACTCCTCTTGTACAATTTTTGTTCACTTAATATGTAAGCTAACACCTTTACTCTTTTTTTCTTTTTATTCAGCAAAAGAAATTGTACTTTATAGTTTGTTCTGCTAGAAAGATAAAGCCTTCTTTTTAGAAGTTTAGAACTTACTTTTCAGGAAGAACAACAGAAACGTCGTAATCAGTTGGAGTAAGACATCGAACTTCAGAATAAACCCGATCTCTAAAGCCTGGAAAAAGGGTGTTTCCCCCAGTAAGAACTATGTTCTTGAAGAAATGAGGCTGCATTTCTGTAAAATAAATCAGTAAATCTGTAGTTAGAGACTATGTATTTAAAGATTAAAGGGATTTTTTTTCCAGTTTTGATATGACTTGGAACGGGAGAAAATATGTGTAGAAGGATTTTATGATCATGTAATGATCACATCAGTTAAATGGTTTTATTGAGAAATGCAGGAAAGTGATCTATCACCCTATGTTCTTCCTGACTGTAGAATCTAGATTTGATAATTATTTTCTTACATTGTCTATTAAATTTTACATTTGCCAATGTAATTTCCATACCAAAATGGATTTTAATTTTTTTAACAGTACATTAATAGCCTGAATGCTGCCATACTTATGTGGTATAATAACAGTAATTACCTGTACATGATCTATAAAATGAAAGCTTTAGTATTACTTTCTGACAAACAGCAGTCAGGAAGGTTCTACACTTTGATTCTTAAGTTATTAAATTTGGTCAATTTCATTTTTACCATCAGTTGGATTTTTTTCTTCCTCTAGTGAAGAAAGGTATTTTAAAACATAACTAAAACTAATTTTAAGTATATTCCACCACTGGTGTCAAAGGCAGACAGGACATGTTAGAAAATGATGTTAAGAAGAATTAAGTCTACAGTGATTAACTGAATCCAAATTAACTGAAACCAATCAATGAATCACCACAAAACAGTGCTTGCCTAACAGAATTTTGCAGACAATCATTTCTAGAGTATGAGAAATAAACCACAAGACAGAACAGTTCAAAACAACATTTTAACTGGCATATTGAGAGTTTTAGCTTCTCTAAGACTCTTTGGATCCTTAAAAACAAAACATCAAAGAAATGCAAAACCAAACCAACACCAAAAAACACCAAACCACCAAAACATCCCTCCTTCCTCCACCTCCCATCCTTTTCAAAATACTTTTACGTTATACCTTCAGGTAAATTCTGAATTGAATAAACAATGGCTTCAGGAATTCCCATCTCCTGAATACCAATATCAGAAGGATGGAAGAGTATTTCTGGAACTGCAAATCTTTCATTCGTTAGACGAAGTATCTGTTCACCAGTCTTGTATTTTCCACTTAACACCATCTCTTCCCTTGGCTAAATTAAAGACATGAATAGTACTCACTGTTAAGAAAAGAAATCACATACTAGAGTATCCAGCTAATTTATTTTTTGTACTACAGAGGCAGGCAGTATATTCTACACTATCATATTATCAACTAATCTTTTAAGAATAATACATACTCTGGCATTAAATCTGTGACTTTGCTCTTATCAACTGTAGTTTTGTCAGATGCAAAATAAAACTGGTATGCATGAGAGTGACCTTAAAATATTGGAACTGCTTTCAAAACTATGGCCAACTCAGTACATGAGATAGAACTGTTGAGCTGTCTTCACTGGCTAAGAAGACTTCTCAGCCTCATTCATAAGCTGACTTTGAACCTTCTACCTATTAGGGTATTTAAATGAAACTCTGAGATTTACAAAAAAGCATCAAAGCAGAGAAAATATTTTCTAACAATGTTAAAAAAGCCTGACAATAATGATATGGTTTGGATGTATAACAGAGCACAAGCATAGAAAGCTACAATAGTTAAATAACAGAACATAAAATGCTGTGCTGAAAAAACAGTATTTTGTTTTCATCTCAACTTACTAAGGAAAAACTTTACCAACTAATGCATAGCACAGAAAGATGTTACAATCCAGCATTAGGAAAGAGTATTTTAACCTCTCTATTACACTTGTGCAGGGGAACAGTCCAAAACAACTTCAAAACTATCATTACCTTACAAAATCCTTTTTTTATTGTGCTAAAGTCTGGCAAAACATAATCTACCATTACAGTGTTTTCCTCTCCTTTCAATCTGAAAGAGAAGAATATAAAATTCAACAGAATAAAGAAGTTCTAAATTGCAACTATTGTATAATGACAAGACTTTTTTTGACTTAACTGGAAAATTTTCTTATTAAGAGTACAGTTTTATTTGTTTGTACAAATAGTTTATTTTTATATTTAGTACCACTGTGTACGTACTTGGCAATGTCCATGTCCTTGTAAAAGTCTTGAGAAACGTAACACACATCTTCTTTCACCTGGTTAATGACATGTGTTTCATCCATAACATGTAGCTGCCTGGCAAAAACAAAAAGCAAACCCACTGCAGTTTGAGAATAATTAAGTCTTCCATTTCCTGTCCAGTCTTCCACTGGAAATCAGCAACCATGCTTTTGAAGTCACAGAAAACTACTGTTTCAATATATAAAACTTGCATTCAATTTGCAAAAGCATTCCTGGCCTACTGATGCTTAATATTTTCCTATTTCACAGTTCAGTAAATACAAACAACCTGCATTTGCCCATTGTCTTCCTAACAAGCACAGCCATAATCCTGCAATTAGATCTCTCAGCAAAGACCTTTACCAAGGTAAAGTTCCAAGTCAAAGCATCCTAAAGAAAAGTTGAACACATTGAATTTGTGGTATTGATAGAATCAGTTAGCAAACTGACTAATGATCTACTGAGACACCTCAGAAAATATGTAAAGATTTGTATCACTGTGAATACACAGGTAACCTCAGTAACTTCAAAGGTGCTGGCACTTTGAAAAATAACAGCCTAATTCTTTGAAGAGTTTAAGCTCATCTTAATTCATCTTGAACTTAAGGTCAAGATGGCAGCCAGTAGATTATAACAGAAAAAAATTCCCTTCTCCTTTAAACAGCACTTAATCTAAAATTCACAGAACCAGTAAGAATACCCCATTAATTTCTAGCTCATTTCATGTCAAGTTTCAGGGTGAAGATTAGCATGCTTTACCTGTAAGAGATGATCTCCTTTAGATGGTTGGTTAAGAGTTTCCCTCCAACATTAATCCTACAGAAAAGGAGTAACACAAGGAATTCTGTCATTATTACCTTCAGACATAGCAAACAATCATTCTAGAAAATATATACTGAAGTTTACCTGATGATTGCCTCTTTCTTCTTTTTGCTTCTACAGTAAGGTACAATGTGTGTAAAAGAGTATCCGCTGTCCACAATGATACAACACAGCTCAGATGGATTATCCCGGAAATACCTGTGTGCACTAAGAGCTCCAGCTGAAATACAGAAAATTTTATTCCATTTTTATATTAATACACCCTTTTAGAATTTAGAGTGATATGAAAGTGTACTTGCTTAATATTTTAAATGCCTTTGACAGACTTCCAAAACCTCACTAAAATACTACAGCCTACTACATGAATTCATTTTGAAAGTGGATAAAATTTAGTGTTATATATAGGCCCATTTAATCTTTTTCAGAAATTCTAGTCCACGTTCAGTTTCTTCTCCTAAAGCCCAAGCACGGTGATCATGCCATAACTTATCAAACTGAAGGAATATCCCATGTCCAGTTATCTTTCAGAAGGGTGATCATGTTATTTACATATTCCCTGTGAGATACATTTCCTGATTGTAATGCGGCATTTGGTTTGCTAATAGAAAACAAAACTAAACAGGAAACCACTCTCAACTGCCCAAGCTATCAAAGACTGCATGCAAATTTTGGGTAGACTTTTTCAAATGCTATCCTGTTTCAAAATCCATCTGTTATTTCTGTCATACTTCCTCTCCTCAAATTCCTGTAATTATATACCTTGACACCCTAGACAGCAGTACAAGAATACAGCTGGAATTTATAAAAGAAGTAATTCTAAAAACATTTAACATAGATAGAGTACATATACAAGTATATTACTCAAGAGCAAGGAAGGAAATTAAGTAATTTTTATACTTTATTTATTTAAAAGGTTAAGCTTCAAAATAAATAAATGCGAACTAGAAGGAGACAGACTCACCATTTACTCTAAGAACGGCTTGAAATTGATATTCTTCAAATAGAATTTCATTCATAGATTCTTGTATTGAACTGAAGTTAAAATAAGGTTCGGTAATAATAATATTGGTATCCACAAAATCCACCTATGAGAAATACATTAAGACTGTCGTTACAGAAAAAGAATATATTTTGGCCTACTGGAGTATCACATCCCTCTCTTGTACATTAACTATTTCTTGATCTCTAAACAACATTGTATCTGTGGTTATTTTTTTTTCTTCAGTTTGCAAAAACATAAATCCCTGTGATTTCTAACAAAGGGCACTTCCAAAGGGAACAGTAAGCTCTCCAGTTCTATTTTAATATTTGATGTACTTATGTTAATTTTATTAGTCAGTATTTAATCAACACAAAATATGTAATTAAAAAAAGGCTCTTACTTGATACATTTCTTTTCCAAAAAGATAATCCCAAACTTGTCTCTGGACATCCCAGTTCACCAAGTAACCCTGCAAGATTTTAGAAAACAATGTACACTATTTAGAAAAAATAAAACCATACTTAAAAAAGTAAAATGATTGATAGACTGGTAATATAAGAAAATTTGAGAGTTAAAATGTCTAAATTTACTTTTCTAGGCTAAGGAGTACATGTTTCATTATATAAAGTATGTAACAAATATTCCCCATTGATATATTAATTATTGCACTGCAAAAACAATGTAAACTGTGCTTCCTGTATAAATTATTCTCTTTGGCAGAAGCCTTTCAGTCTGCCCATGGTGCCAGGGAAGGTAAGGCAGCAGACTATCTAGACTGCCATCACACAGGACATAGAGAACAAATAGGTGCAGTCAGCACAGGTTTATTAAATTGTGACTAACCTGATCTCCTTCTGTGACAAGGTGGCCTGCTGAGTGGAGGAAGGAATGGATGTGGACGTTGTCTACCTGGACTTCAGTGAAATCCCTGACACCGTTTCCCACAGCACTCTCCTGTTTGAGCTGGTTGCTCGCAGCTTGGATGGGTGTGGTCTTTGCTGGGTAAAAAACTGGCTGGAAGGCTGGGCTCAGAGTGGTGGTGAATGGGGCCACATCCAGTTGGCATCTGGTCACCAGTGGTGTTCCCCAGGGCTCAATACTGGGCCCAGTCCTGTTTAATATCTTTACTGACAACCTGGACAAGGGGACTATGTACACCATCAGTAAGTTCACAGACAACACTAAGTTGGGTCAAAGTGTTGAACTGCTGGAGGACAGGAAGGCTCTGCAGAGGAATCTGGAGAGGCTGGATTGATGGGCCAAGGCCAACTTCATGAGGTTCAACAGGGCAAAGTGCCGGGTCCTACACTTGGGTAACAACAACCCGTTGTAGTGCTACATGAAGAGTGGCTGAAAAGGTGCCCAGTGGAAAATGACCTGGGGGTGCTGGTCGACAGCCACTCAACGTAGGCCAGCAGTGTGCCCAGGTGGCCAAGAACGCCAATGGCAATCTGGTTTTTATCAGAAATAGCATGACTACCAGGTCAATTTTACCTCTGTACTCAGCACTGGTGAGGCTGCACCTCAAACCCTGTGTTCAGTTTTGGGCCCCTCACTACCAGACATTAAGGGGATGAAACAAATCCAGGGAAGGGCAACAGAGATGGTGAAAGGTTCAGAGAACAAATCCTATGAGGAACAGCTAGAGGAGGTTGTTTATCCTGGAGAAAAGGAGGTTCAGGGGGGACTTTATCACTCTCTACAACTACCTGAAAGAAGGCTGCAGTGAGGTGGGGGCCAGCCTCTTCTCCCAGGTAACAAGTGACTGTGCAAGAGCCAATGGTGTCAAGTTGCACCCAGCAAGTTTAGATTGGATATTAGGAGACATTTTCTCACTGACAAGGCTGTCAAGCACTGGCACAGGCTGACTCAACATCCCTGGAGGTATTTAGAAGATGTACAGATGTGGTACTAAGGTCATGGCTTAGTAATAGACTAGAGAGTGCACGGTTACCAGTTGGATTTGGCGATCTTAAAGGTCTTTTTCAACCTAACCAATTCTATGACTGCTAAAACTTCACTGCTGACTTGGATTCTTGAATGCTACTTCATATAACTCTGCAGTTGGGGCATATTGTACGAAAACTACTCCTTACAACAATTTATATTTGGCTTTCATGTTAAACTGATGATATCTTACTTACCTTCTGAAATGGAAGAATATAAAAGAGACCAGAAGGATCCTTAATTTCATCCAGTTGATTTGCGGTAAAGGTTTTCAAACGTGCAGTTTTTGATCTGAACTGACAGTTTGGAATAACGCTGGAAAAGATTGGGAAGTTTCCTATTCAACTATGTGTATGAGGCACATTCATTGTCTCTATGCCACCTGCATAAATAGTATGCTTTCAATAATGTTTTTGCTGCTGTATTTTGGTTTCGGTCCATTTACTGGAGTCAGTCACAAGGGAAATCTAATTTCTGACACCTCCAGTGCAAACAAAACACCTTTTGGAAAACCAGCCAAGACTGTGCTGAGCTGCACCCACCAACCCCCTGCCCACCAGCACAGTAAGCAAAGCACCAAGGGCTCTTCTCCCACCCCTGCCGGTGGGGCACGGAGGGACACGGTGTGACATGGCAGGGCATAGCAGGACACAGTGGGGTACAGTGTGACACAGCAGGACACGACAGGGTACAGTGGGACACAATGAAACATGTTGGGGCACAGTGGGATATGGTGTGACATGGTGCAGTGTGACCCGATGGGACATGCTGGACACAGCACGACATGATGGGGTAGAGTGTGACATGGTGGGGTACGGTGAGACACAGTGGGGCATTCTGGGGTACAGTGACATGGTGCGTCTTAGTGGGGTCCAGTGTGACAGTGAGACACGATGGGGCACATTGGGGTCCAGTGTGACACGTGGAGCACAGAGGGGTACAGTGTGACATGGGGAGCACTGGGGGTACAGTGTGACACGGTGTGACAGGTGGAGCACAGAGGGGTCCACTGTGACACGGTGCCACACGGCGGCACAGCGCTGAGGGCTCAGCGCGGCGCAGCCACGCCCCTCCCGGGGGCGCAGGCGCAGTGGGTGCCCGCGCGCCGGTCCGGGCCCTCACCTGACGCTCGCGTGGCTGTAGCCGATCTTGGCGTTGTAGGCGCCGTTATCCAGCACCAGCGTCGCCATGTTCCCCACGGCGCCACGGCCGCCGCCGTCCCAGTATTGATCCGCCACCGCCGTGGATGTGTCCGGTGACCATAGAGCGGAGGAGCGGCGCGCGTGGCCGTTAAGATGCGGCGGTGCCTGCAGCGCTCCTCCCCTTCCGCGGGCCACGCCCCTGCCGCTCGCGCGGCTGCGGCGCCATTGGCCCCGCCTGACCCGGCAGCGCTCGGAGAAGGGTCGGGCGGGGAGACGGTTCGGCGTCACAGCGGACAGAGCCCGGCCCCACCGGCACAGCCCGCAGGCGGGACCGTGCGGGGCCGTCCCGGAGAGAGCCCGGGGCCGGAGGCGTGTTAGTTACCGCCCGGCCGCGGGAGTGTAGCGAGCGGCTCGGCATGCTGCCCTGCGGGAAAGCCGCGCCTCGGGGAGAAGGGTGATGAGCGACAGTCACGTCACGTGAGGAGCGAGCAGCGGCACGGCGCAGTGCTGTGTAGGAATGTGACAAAATGAAAAGGGAGACGACTCTAAATTTCACCGTCGCTATTTTGCTGATATAGAATCACAGAATCAATTAGGTTGGAAAAGATCTCTGAGATCACCGAGTCGAACCTATGACCAAACGCCACCATATCATCTAGACCACGGCACTAAGTGCCACATCCAGTCCTTCCTTAAAAACGTGCAGAGGTGGTGACTCCACCACCTCCCTGGGCAGTCATTTCCACTGTCTATTTACCCATCCTGTGAAGGAACTCCTACAGTCCAACCTGTACCTTCCCTGGCACAGCTTATGCCGGTTGCCTGGGAGAAGAGACCAGCCCCCACCTGGATACAACCGCCTTTCAGGTAGAAAGGTGTTGTTCTAATCAGGCTACAATTAACACTATTTTATTATAAATAGTATAGAATGCATGCTATTTAGAATTCTCTGTCCCAAACCAGCTTTTGTTCTACCTAAATCTCTGTCATGTGCCTCACACCTTTACAGAACCATAGAAGAGCGCTAGGTGGAAGGGACCGTGAAAGATCATCTCATTCAACCTTTTGTGGTAAAGGGAGTGAAGATGAGATGATCTAACACCCTGTCCAAAACCCTGAAAAACCTCCAGTGATGGGAACTGCACCACATCCCTGGGGAGGTTTTTCCGGTGATTGATTGTTCTTGCTGAGCAAAAGTTTTCTGTATCAAGACAAAAGCTCTCCAGGTACAACTATACTTATCCTTTGTCTTCTTCTGAAGAGAGAACCTCTGTCTTCTTTCTAGCCTCTCTTTAAATACTGGAATAGTGTGATAAGGTGCCTCTTGAGCCTTTGGTTCTCCAGGCAGAAAACACTTAGGTCCTTCAGTTCTTCCTCATCAGGTATGCTCTCAAGCTCTTTAATCATCTTTATAGCTTTAATTTGGATGCTCTCCAGTTGTCCATACATTTTTTGAATTGTTGGGAGCAGAAGTGGGTGTAGTATTCCAGGTGTGGCCTGAAAAGCACTGAACAGGTTGGGATGATCACGTTTCTGTCCCTGCTCGTAATGCCTGTGTGGATGCAGCCCAGGCTCTGGCTTGCCTTCGTTGCTGCAGCGGTGTTGCTGACTCCTGTTCAGCCTGCTGTTCAGCTGGACTCCCACATCCTTTTCCATCCACAAGGCTATTTCCCCCGCCACACAGATCTGAACCTTCACTGGGCTCTGTTGGTCTCTTATCTCGGGTAGAGCACCTTGCACTTCTCTTGATGATGAATTTTGCTGTATTTATGTTTTACTTACCATCCATAGTATCTTTTTTGTTATCCGGTAAATAAATAAAAAGTGCACCAAAGTTTTGTATCAGTGTGTAATTGACTTTTCTGTAAATACCAGAACTTAAAAATCACTGCTACTCTGTATGATGACTCTTTACCCTAACAAATATCAAATATCTTTCCATGAGCCTGGATGTTCATTGGTATGCACAGCAATCTGATCTTAGACAAATCCTCTTTATGTGCTTGTAAAGGAAGTGTATCTTAAGGACAGCATCCTTAATCCTCACTCAGATGAGCAGATACCTTATTTGGTTCTTGAGGAAAGGTCAGAGGAATTATCAAAACCCTGTTTTTCCAGTTCAGAAGCTTCTGGGTGCTTTTCAAAAACACTGTAAAGTGTTGGTTGTTCTTCTTTGCCTACTGGCAGGCATAGTAATAGCAAATTTGAGTTTGTAATTAAAATCCAAAATACACAAAACGTAGAGTAGTAATAAATTATTTAAGTATTTGGTGTTAAAGGGAAACATAAAATATTAATCTTAAAATCATGTAACCCTTTCTTTAGTCTTTTAACTCATAAACATCTTAGAAGAATAGTTTAGACTAAAAAAATCATAATAGCTATTGTTAACTTTTGCCTTGTAAAAATAAAAGTGAAAGCCAGAATTTTGTAAATTACTTTTCCCCTTCTAGATACTGGCTCCAGCTTCATGAAAAAACTTTGTCTGTTATCATTCAATGACTTGTGTTGGATTCAGAGTTACTTTAGGCCATAGAGGACAAGTGCTAGGATTTTAAGAGTTCACTTGGATTTATGTGTAGTGGTTGATATACATAAATATTTAAAATCTCTTGGAACTAAAGTTGGTATATTTACCGTCACTGCTACCTGAGGGCAATTCATACATACTTACTGAGTTTGTTTACACAGTCACCCATGTATTGCATTGTCACTTCTGATGATACTTTCTGTTGTTGTTTTAGAGTATGTAACAAAGTCAGCCACCCAGCAAGGACACATAAATAAGACTCTCAAAAGTCCAGTGGCAGCAAACCTTGTACGTTGCCCTTTACTGCAGGGAGAATTGATATTTTGTGATGCTCTTTGAATGATCTGTCAGACTACTTAAGCCTTGCACATTTGAAGACAGATCATTATCTTTTGCATTATCCATATAAAGCCATGCCAAAATTCTTACTCTGCAAGTATGATACAAAGCATTCACTGAAATTTAGGTCACGTTTTATTTGGTTTTTTTTTTTTGAGTGTTTTGTTTGGTTGGTTGATTGGTTGGGGGTTTTTTGCCTTTTTTTTTTTTTTTTTTTTTAAACCACGTCTCCTACTGTTTTATTTAATGGAAAAAACAACAAATATTTTTTTGCTAATTCTGTGACCTTCATGTTTCTAAAGTTGCTTGAGCTCTAGTTGGTGTGGTTTTTTCTGCTCCTTTCTAGTTTTTACAGTTGAGAAATCCCCATGTCCACATGAAAAGTCAAACTCCCTCTTCCCACCTTATACAAAGAACCATGCTTATTGGCTTCACTCTGCAGGAACATTCAGCCTCAGAATGACTGAATGGCGCCAAATACAGAATTTGCAGTGTGTTTAGAGCATCCAAAGGATGTCATCCTTGAGGAAGAAGATACTGCACCCTTTGGCAAAGGGGGCATTCTCCTGGACTTCACATCCATAAACTAAACTCCATGTGCCTTTATTTAGGTGACAGTGAAGGGCAGGCTGATGGGTAAGATGATTGCCTGATGGAAAATTCTCTATCTGTGGCTTCTCAAATTTTCTGTTAAATGAAAAGTGTTCACCATTTGGCCTTGAAAATATCTATGGCAAGTTTAAGAAAATTCTTTTCTTTGAGATTATTTTAGTATCCTGGATACACTCACCAGTGGGGCTCCTTCTTGGTGACATGAGTGCCAGCTGCTCCATAAGGGAGGGAAGCCAGGAACTGGGAGGGGTAGCACCTTGCTAGTCAGGGCTTTTCCCACCACCCCCAGCGAGGGAGCAAGGCCTCAAGCCCAGGTCATCAAGCAAATGTGTGATGATGAAGCAAGGCCAACATCAAGCACATAAGTCAGAGTCAGGATCAGGACTGGTGGGATGAGTAAGAAGAGTCAGACATAGTCCAGAGATCACCAGGCAGGACCATGGTGACTGGGTAGGTCTGAAATCAACATGGAAAATCTGTACCCTTCTAATTCCCTGGAGTGTGGAGGGTGTAAGGTGCGTTGATCTGTGCATTTTCCTCTGTTCTGCCATTTGGTGTGCTCCAGGACATAGAGGGGACAACCTGAGGTCACAATTCAGATCAGCCCTCCTGCACAAAAATAATTCTGGTTTTCAGTTCTGACATCAGTGAAGAGCCTCAGGACTTCCCCTGTTCTACTGGAGCTATGCTTGCACATGAAAGAGAACACAAGCATGGGTCCTGATTTCCTTGCCCTTTGTATTTTCTCTCTTGATGAGAAGCTGATTCATCACAATGATGAGCATTGTTTCTCCATGATTCTGTTAGATTTTTTTCCTAGTTGAGAAAATTGAAGTTAAAACAGACATAAAGTGTTAGCTTCATACAGAGGTCATTCCTACTTTATAAATCTCTTTTAAGAATATAATGAGGTCAGTATTACAAAACTGATGTTTTTTTAACACTCTGGAAAAAATCAATTGAAAATGTTCATCTTCTGACCTATTTTTTTCTATTACTGCTTCACATTTCTGACTTAAAGGTCCTTGGGGTTTTGGTTCATTGCTTGTAAATTATTCATGTTATGTGTATATGAGAAGTAGAGAAATAGTATCTGATGCCTTTCCTCTGCAGCTCTAGACTATTATAGAGGCAGCACGCCATCCTTCACATGGAGGTCACATCTGGAAAGCTTGTTAGTTTTTTAACTGATAATATTTTCTTTCTTTTTCTTTTTTTTCCCCTCAGTTAATATTACTTTCTAGGGTACTTGGTTACCCCCCATTGGAATTCTTCAAGATACCTTTTCTGAATGAGAAACCAACAGAGAAGAGGGTTACTGGATGAACAAAACTAATTCAAGACAATTATTTTTTAACTGGAGATTTTGCTACAGCACGATAAGCTGTTCTTTCAGAAGTAAAGTAACTCGTAGTCTTTATTTATACTTGCCACAGATACTCACTATAGTGTAACAAGTCAAACCACTACAAAGCACCTGAGGAATATGATTTCACAAGTCTCTGGATTTGAGAAATTTGGGTTAAGGGAAATATATATGTGTTAATGTATGAATTTATTGCCATAGCATTTTAAGTTTCTGGCAGTAAGACCTTCCTCTTATCTAGCCTTGTTGCATTGGTGTGGTGCTGTAGGGGCTGCTGCCATTCTGTCTTTTAGCTCGGCCCAGGCCAAGGTGCGGGGCCGGCGGGACACGCTCGGCCGGCGGAGGGACGCGGGGCTGCAGAGAGCCGCTTCCAGAGATTGGGAGACGGGCAGGCTGAGGGGGGTGAGAGAAAAGGCGGGCGGTGTAGCGGGTACAGGCTACGAGCGCGGAGCGAGTCCCGCGGCGCTGCCCGGGCTAGCAGGAGGAAGAGGCGCCGCTGGAACCGGCCCGGCCTGGGCCCTGCCCTGCCCCGGCTCGCCCCTGCCCTTGCCCCTGCCCGGCACGGCCCGCCCCCGGCGCCGGGCGATGCTGCAGCCAAGATGGCGGCGAGCGCCGAGTAATCGCGAGCGGGCGGAGCGGCTCCGCTGCCGGCG
>VXAU01005006.1:533693-552673 GCA_013399695.1 Formicarius rufipectus | reverse complement strand
CGCGGGGGCTCCTGTGCGGCCGCGGCCGGGCGAGCCCCGCCGCTATCCTTGCCGCTCAGGCCGCGGCACCCGAGGTCGTCCTGCGGACGACACAGGTGAAGCCAGACGACACAAAAGGTGCGGCCGGGGCCGCGCCAAGGCGTGACAGTAAGTTCATCGTCTTCTGCGTGACTGAAGTCATGTCTGTCGTGCCTCGCGGATTATAGCAAAGAAACCAACCTACTGTAAAATTCTGTAGCTGTCAATGCCGTGTGTTTGAAAGATGGAGAAAACGCAGAAAGAATACAATCTGATGGATGCAGTTTTGAAAAGCCACGTCACATTCTCCCCGTTTTCTAAAGAGAGGCAAAACCCTATTAGGTATTTGGTATTTCACCATACCACAGCGTTGCTAATTCTTCAGAGCTTACTTTTGTATATTAAAACGTATAACCTGAAAATACTGTTCCATTTTTTCATTTATTTTTTCTGAAGTGTTTTCTTCTGCTTTTGAGTGGTATTTCTGAAGAGTGTTTATAGAGGAAATGAAACAGAATGAAATGACAGATTGTCATTTGACTAATCTGTTGTTGATGCACATGGAAACCACAATTCTCATTCCAAATTCTTTGATATCTCTCTGCCAAACATGATGTATGAAGCAGTAATAGAATAATTTTGCTTTTCTGCCCTACTGATGAGTTAGGCTGATAAATCTTGTTCTCACATGAAAAGGGCTGAGCACTGTGTGACTGGAAATGCAATGCGAAGATGTCATCAGCCTTGAGTCAGCTTTCTAATCAGAAGTGTGCATGGGATAGCTGCATTTAACAGCTTGCTTCCTCCAGTGCTATACAGCAAGCTGTATGGAAAGCAAAGGGAACTCCAGTCTCTGCACTACAGGTTAGACTCTGAAATGAGCCTGGGAAGTAGGCAGTGGTAACATGAGCTGTTTTTTGGCTAGTTTTTCAAATAAACAGCTGAATAGATTAGAACTAAGTGCTTTTTAATGTTGATAAATCTGTGCTTTCTTGTGTGTTGTGATAATACTTATTCAACAAGGCTATGTCAAGTGACTGTGACACATTTCATCACTTTTAGTAAGCTTAGGTAAGATGTTCAGTGATCTGAGGTTTCCAAGTTGAAGTCGAGGCTCATGATCCGTACTGTGTTGACATTTGAAGGAGCGTGTTTGCTACCTAAAATATAGACAGTATTATTAAGCCCCTTGTTTATGAGTGTTCTTAATCACATGATCAGATAATATCTTTTCTTCCTGCTGAACAGGTGCTTCAGTGGTTGCAGAAGTGGATTGCTCAGAAAATCAAAATTCAGCTGACATGAGCATCTGTAAATGTGGCTTTTTAAATTTAAGGAGCTTGATTTTTCAGCAAAAATGATAATGTTATTATTTCAGATTTTCTTTAATTGTGTTATAAGAAAGTGATTAAGGAACCTAATACATAAGAAATTTCCTGTAAAATAGAGACACTTTCACTTTTTACTCTATTACCATACTGGTTTCTGTTCTGCAATTTTTATAGTTCCTTGAAACTGCTGCCTCTTTGCCACCTTCAACAAAGCCTGTATTAGTGACAGGATTACAGTCTGTTGGAAGAAGTCTGTATATAATAAAGGAATAGTGGAAAGAATTATTCTTTTACCTTGATTTACTTTTATTTCTGATGATTGTGTTTCTCTTTATGTTTGAACAAAGACAGATCTAATATTACTTCAAAAAACAGAAGATAGAACTGAAGAAGATAAGAACTTGCTCCTTCAGTTACAGACAAATACTTTCATTTTATGCCACAAATCACAGAATAGTTGAGGTTGGAAGGGCTCTCTAGATGTCATCTTGTCATCGTTGATTTGGCAGTGTTTGCCATGAAGATTGCTGTTAATTGTGTGTTAGCAATTTTCAGCTTTTTTTACAGTCTAGATACTGTATCTGCAAATTTAAAAGCATTGTGTCATTCAGGAGTGCGGTTTCCATTTAGCATGCTTTTAGATGAACTGATAATGGTCACTGGTGTTGTGAAGGAGCCTTATCATTCTCCATTTGTTTGACAGGGAGAATTTTACATAGGTATGAGTCTTTAAGGTCTGAGAACAAGAAGGCAACACAAACTGCATTTTGGAACAGTTTTGATATCTAAATTATTTTTTATCTTTGTAAAGGTTTTTTTTTTATTGCTGTGTTACATCTTAAGAACAGTGAAGATAATAAGGCTTATTTAGCCTGTTAACAAACTTGTGTCTTCTGTCAGGATCTGGTGATGAGTGTTTTTGCTTTCTCAATCTTTTAATTTTTTTTTAAATGTCCTCTATCTTCAACATGCATTGCTTGTTTCCAAGGCTGTAGTAGAAAATGAGGAGGGAAGGGGTAGGTGCTCCTCAGGTTATGTGGTGCTTGCTGGAGGATATGAAAATAAATGTAGTAGCCAAACTGTAGAGATGAGTCTGTCATTTGGAGGCTTGAATTTTTGTCAGCTCTGTGTTGTGTTAGGTGTGTTTTTTGTGAATGTGGATGATGGAGTGTTATTTTTTCATAATATATGTGTGCTAAAATGAAACAAGTGTCTGGATAATGGCATCATCCTTTGCAATGGTTGGAAAGACACATTGTACCTAGGAAAACTCTTCTCTTTAGTGTTGGAATCACTTACTCTTTCTGTGAAGGCCTTTTCCAGTGAACTGAACTTATGATGAATCTTCATCTGTGCTGTTACAGATTTTCGATGGGTAAGAGATTTCAGCATCTTTTATTGCAAGATTTTCTGTTCGGTATTCTGCTATTACAATAGCAGATATCCTTCAGCATTCCTTGTTTTTCCTCAGTTAGACTTTGTGGACAAGTGCATGAAACAATGGTGTTAAAGATTTTCAACAGGAATCTAGATTGCCATGCACAAATTCACTATGGTGTTACTGTTATACTGTCTGTGGTTATAAGGGGATCATTTCCATGGCAGGGGTTTGAATCCAAGTTGTTTGGATCCAAGATACAGAGAAAGATCAGGTATTATTAACACAGACTTGTATAAGGGTATTTTCAGGTGTTTTTTGGTTTTGACTTTTAGTATCACTGAAATTCCCTTTCTAGCTAAGGAACAGTCTGAGTCTTCTGCATAAGTATCTGCATTATCCATGCCTCTCTGTGAAAAACAGTTTTGTTTACCAAAATATGGCTTAGAACCTTAAAAGTAAGCTAAAACTTTGCCTCTATGTTAAGTAGCCCCACTGAATATGACATTCTTCATCTCAGATATTAACTCTGAGGTTTATCAATGATAGCACATAGTTCAACTTAAAAATAACAATCTTTGTGTCTTATTTGCTATTTTCACAAAGAAAATAGTAAGAGGTTTAAACATGTTTGGTATGGCAGAAACCCAAATTCTTTTCAGTTGTGTCATTAGTTAATGATCTGTGTGAACTTAGACCTTTGCTTTTGCTCACCTGAAGCAACAGATGTGAATATACTAAGATTAAAATAGGAAAAAAATCGCAGTGAATTTTGTGACAGTTGTTTTCACCTCATAGTTTGGAAATCATTACAAAGCTCATATGAATATTTGGTTTACAAAGAATAGCATACTAATGATGTGGGTATCAGGAATCAGCTGATGCTGATATAAACAGTGATACCCTGTATCATCTGGAACAACTTCACTGATACATGTCCTGTGTAATTATTTGCCCTGCATATTGCCCTGCTTTTATACCACTAAGACATGCCTGATTGCAAAAGGATTTTGCCATCCTAAGAGATCTGAGGGGACTCCTTTTAGAATATACCAGTGTAACACCTTTGTTTGGCTGGAGTGGATTCATTCCCTTCTGTCAGTAAATCACCAAAATTGTTTGGATGAGGTTTGAAGCTTCTGCTAGTAGCAAGATACGTAGAGGTTTTTTTGCTTATTTTCAGTTTTGTGTATTCCACTTCTATGTCACTTCAGTTTTGTGAAAGTTATCCAATTATTTTAGCCAGCTGAAGAGCACAAAGTGCATACTTTGCCACTTCTCTCTTTGCTCGTACTGATTTTACAGTGTATTCTATGCATGACTGACTTTACTGGCATGTGTAGTATGTGGAACAATTTCAGAACACAATGTAGACCTAAAAATCTATGTTCTTCTGAATGAATTTGTATTGAATATAGATGCTTATGGAGAATGTTAGCATTATGTCTGTCTTAATCTAATGCTACACCTAATGGAAGAACAAGCCTTAAAAACAGCAGGTAGTAAAGCAGAGCTGCTTGAGATAGCAGAAGAGAACAAGGTGAAAGAGCAATTTAAAGTTACGTCATTATCCTGTGTCTCCTAAATTCCCACATGTTTGAAATTCAATACTTTTAGTATTTAAGTGCAGACTTCACCAACAGTTTTGTCTGAGTGTGTTAGTAATGTTCTGATGACTATAAAGGAATCAATAAATGCCTTTTCTCAACAGAAATAAACTTTCTTCTGTTTTTGTTAGTAGCTTCATGCATCGTGTTGCATTTTAAGCTTCTGTAACAGAACATCTTCCAAAATCCAAAGTGAAATTGCCTTGGTGCTTTATGAAATTATAAATTTATTTGGAGATAAATGAAAAATAATGTATTTTATGGAATTACAGATGCTTAGGTGAAGTGATTTATTTCACAGGTGTTTTGCAAATCATAAGAATAATTGCTAACAAGTAATTACTCAACATACTGTGGTTTTGGCTGCTTGCATGGCAACTCAGATTTCACAATGCAGTAACTTGTGCAGGAGTTCTACATAGCTTTGTAGAGCTGGTGTTAACCATGGTTCAGATCTCTTCATTGTCCTATTTTTTAATTAAAAAAGCCAGGAGCAGAAAGAGCTCCAGCTCAGTCTGTGGCTTTTAGTACTTCCATCCTCCCCTGTGTGGGTATACGAGCCTTGATGTGGGAGGACTGTCCCCAGCACAGATTTCGCGGCAGCTCTACCATGCAGCTTTACCATATAACTCGAGAATACCAGAGTACCAGAGCTTCCCCGCCCCGCCCCCCCCCCCCCCCCCCGCTCAGGGAGGCTTGCTGCCTCTCTTAGGAAGCAACCTTGGGATCCAGCTACCCAGGAATGTCAAGGGTTATGTGATTGCATACTTCTGGGACAGTTTTCATGTTGTAGTTTTTCCCATTGCTGGGGGTCTGGAGACTTGAGAAAGATAATAATTTGTAACTAAGTATCTGTAATTCACTTTAGTGATAAATCTCTTAAATACTATTCAGATGTCCCAACAAACTGCCTACGAAGGGCACTGTCCAAATGCTTGGATGTTATTGCACCCAAAAGGGTAAAAGTGTCAGAAGTAATTATATTTAGGGTGAAGCATCTCTTCAAAGTGAAGACAGTTAAGAGAAACCTTTTTTTTTTTTTTTTTAATAAGCATATTGTGCTCAGATTTCATAGCCTGCAAAATCAGACTGTGAAACATGTCTTTGTGGCACCATCCCAAATACAAAAACAAATCCAGAAGTCCCTGTCCTTTATATCTATAGGGTCAGATTTCTCTGGTGTGAATTTTGAATAGCTGAGGTTGAGACACTGTGAACAGGAGCAAATAATGTGGGCTGAGAAATCTCAGGATAGGCAAAACAAAACTGAAAAGTTGTCTCCCATTTAAAAATAAAATAAACCTCTCTTATGCTGCATCATTTCCTTCTCATCTGCCAAATAGCCTGACTGAGTATCTCTGAAACCTCTTTGCTGTATTATATAGATCTTTTCTGCATGATTACAATTTTCTCCATAAGCTGTTCATTTGAGCAGGGCTGTAGTGTTGTAATATCGGACAGCAAGGAATATTCTCTTGGGAATCTACACAGGTCTGTTTCCTTTTGAGTTTTGTAATGTCACGATGTGTAACAAATTGTTGTAACTGCAGTTATCTTCAGCTGAAACTCTTACATTATTGTATCACTCCTTTTTCCCTTTGAACTCGATCCCTTGTGTATCCCCTGTGTCCCGTTCCCTGCAGCGATCCCAGATGGCTCTGATGGAGATTGGTTTGCTGTGAATATCCTTACTACCAAAATGAGTACCAGAAGCTTCTCAGAAACCATGGCAAGTGACCACTTACTGTCACCAGGATTAGGGGCCTTATGTCTGAATACCTTGCCCTCAGGTAACTTCCCCCCTCCCACCTTTGTAGAGCAAATGTAAGAGGTTGTATGCTTTTGTATAAATTAGGGAGTGAAATGAGCTCTATAAAACATTACTTGGGTTTTCACTTCTTTTTGTAACTTACAATTCTGTAAAAAGTAATTGTTTGCTATGCAGCTATTTGTTTTGGTTTCTTTGGGATTCTTCTAAGTCCTAAACTAAACTTGCAAAACTGATTTATGAAGTAAATCAGTAATCCTATTATAAACATATCCTTAAGTATGTTTTCTAAGTGTATAGGTGTTTCTCAATACCTTTAGGCTGTTCATCACTTGCATCTACTTAATTCCTTTTCATAACTCAGTGTTTATTACCTCTGTAATTATATATTTGAAGAACCAGTCAGCTTTTTACCTAGTTTACAAAAGAAAACAGCTTATTTCATTTTTTAAAATTAAAATAGTTCTTAATGTCTTATCAGAAGATCATGTTGTGAGATTTTGTTGTGAGATCTGATCAGTTGGCATTAAAAAAGATACCTGGTAATGTCACATAAATAAATGATGCGGTTTCCCAAAGGCAGATGTTGTCATGCTTTTACACTGGATCCTTATTTCTTGATTTTTAATTTCTAAAATTATTTTTCATCAAGTGGCTTTTCTTTGCATTAAATACAGAATGTATTTAAGTGGAATTTAATAGTTATCAAGTATAAGCAAATTCCAAAATGTAAGGTGATTCTTTGCTGCCTGCTGTGTAAAAGCTGCATATATGTTGCTACATATGGTGTAATATAGTAAGGATTTTATGTTATTTTGTACTTAACAAAAGGCCTGATGTATAGGTTTGTCATGTTTGAAAAAAGTTCTTTGGGTGTGATTGACCATTTCTGTCCTTGATCTGAAAAGACTCATGGAATAGAAAAGCTAATACTGGTCTGTGTGAGGCTTATCATAAATGAAAGATAAATTGCTTGAGCAATATTTTACTTGCCAGATGATTATCATTCATGCAGTGCAAGCTCCTCATTTATGCACAGTGCTTGGCTGTGTCTGCGCGGATCTGCTGCATGACACATAATTAGATAATAATCATTGATGACAGCAGCTGTCTCAGTTACGCCTGTATCCAAAAAGCAAGCAATACAATTTTTTCAAATACTAAGAAAATACTTTCTTATATCTCTTATTACAGAATTAACTAGGAGAAGCTTTATATACTATCAAGAGACTTGGTGGCAATGTCAGTATTTGAGAAAGTACACTTCTATTTGCTCCAAGATCCACTCTGTACTAAGATGTCTTTAGGATGTTACCTGCATTAGGAGTCCATGCTGAAGTTCTTCTGTGTTATGATGAATTGAAAGCAATTATTTGAAAAGTGACAGCAAAGCAGATGTACTGTTCAGTGCTCCACCTCCTAGGATGGGAGGGATAAGGTGGGCATGTGAAACTGCAGAGCACATGTTACACAGGTATGAGTTGGGTGTTGAACCAGGGTCCTAATTAGTGATTTTCCTGCAAAGAAAGGTCTGTCTTTAGACTGTGATAACTCTGAAAGCTTGATCAGTGTTATGTGGTTCAAGTCCTGTATAGTAGCCTGAAAAGTCCCACCTGAAGCTGTAGGGTTGTAGGTAGTGTTTTGGATTTGTCCAGTGTGCAATAACTTGTGGCCAGCTGAGAGCAGTAGGTCCAGCCTGGATGTGTGAACAGGGGAATGCCCTGCCCTGGCCCACAGGGCTGGGCTGTGAGCACCTTCACAAGACACTTTGTAGCAGATGATGCAGATCGTCTCCACTCTGGACATCCAATAGGCTAAGGAGAGTTCTCCATTTTGCACTCAGCCACCAAATACACACCTGAACACTTCTGTAGAAGTTCAAGGTGTGAGTGAACAGAGCATGCATGCATTTGTGTGCATTTGGGTAAAGGGGTGATACTCTTCTCCTGTACAAATTGATATTGGAGGGTGTAAGAAAGGGCCAGTCGGGTATTATGGATGGTGAGGGGTGTACTTGAAAGGTCTGGTGATAGGTGTAGCTCCTGCAGCTGGTATTATCACTTAGGGGTCCCTTGTGATTCCCTGTAACTTGCAGAATGAAGGAACTGTAGCCCTTGCAGTTTATCTGCTGGTAGGGGCTTCTTGGGAAAGAACAATATGGGGTTTGGGAATCCATGTAGGACACAATATTGCTGGCACAGATGACTTCTGGGTAAGGCTGGAGGATAACCTGTCACAGCACTGGAGCTGCATCCACTTCAGCTTTGCTTACTGGGCCCTCACTGGTTCACAGTGCGCTGAGAGTTTACAGTGCTGCTATGGCAACGCTCTCTTCCCGGTGCAGGAAGTGAGAGCTCCATTGTTTGTGGGAGGACTTTTTTGTCCAGAAATATTAAATTTCCTCACAAGTGTTTGCTTTCAACTTAATGTATATTGACAAATAAAGAAGTTGTGTTTATATGTCAGAGTGTGTCTGATTAATCCCACTATATTGTAAGCGTAGAAGGTGTTATGCCACAAACTGTACCACATATGCCTTAAATTTTAATTTTTTTCAAATTCTTTTGAGCTTTTGATTTTGGTACTGTAGTCTGTCCTGATATTTTCATGGATGCTACAATGTTCTGCAATTAGTGTTTCCTTTTACTTGCTTTCAGAGTTCTCATTAGTTCCATGTGTGTTTTTGTTCTTATATTAAAGTAAATGAGCATCCAGTTAATTCTTGTGCTAAAGAAATAACATAAATTAGTGATTTTTATAATAAAAATTGTAATCTTTATAAAAATTAGTATTTTCATAGATGAAAATAGTGTCCAAGATGAGGGCATCCCATCATATTTTGTGGTGATATGTAGTACTATGCACTATTCATTATTTATACATAGAAGTGTTTTAACCTTTATGTATCTCCAGCAGTTTTTCATAAATTGTCTCTTATCTTCCGGCTTTATTGCCTAAAAATGTATCTTTCACTTAGAACCTAGTAGTTTCCATGAATTATATTTTTGGATATTCAGTATCTTGCATCAACATTGAGTCAGCTGTTGCTGCAAAGCCATTTGCTCCTGTCTTAGGTTTCTCAGAAGGAGAGTTTTCTGGAGACTTGATGAATGGGACTTTCATGCTACCTGTCTACTTTTACACGTTTTAACTCAGCCCGTGAGGCTAAAAATGTTCCACTCCAAAACTTACATCAAGCACAGCTAATGGTTTCTTGGTAGGGGAAATACTACTTTAATGCACTTCATAAAAATTAGAACATCCCTAGGAAGCCAGGATTCACTCAAAGGATTATGGTACTTCACAGTTTACCAGCTTTTTCTAAGGCATTTCTAAATATATTGTGCCTTTGGCTCTCTACATATTCTTTGGACAACGTGATATGAGATACTACTGCTCTTGCAGTCTAACAATTAGTAACATTAAGCCTTTATTGTTTTGTTAATTTTTATAGCATCTTTTTTGATGTCTTTTGGTTGAAGTTTTTTTAAGTACCAAGAGAAAATCGGTCTCCTGATTCCAATCTTGTTTCTTAGGTCTGAAGGATTAAAATAGACCTCTTTTACAGAACTTTAATTTTTTGAATTTTTTTCCCACCCAGTCTGTCATGTCTTTGCAAAATCAAGCATTTGTTGCATCTGTAAAGACTGTCTTTAGACAGTGTGCCCTTCGCTTAATGGCAGCTAAATCTTTAACCATGTGTGACTGTAGTAGATTGCACCTTTTCTCTCCTGTCATGCTTGAATCTAGAAGGGAATGCTAACAAGAACTCTTCTGAATGTTGTGCTTAATGTTACTGGTATGTAGAGTTGTATTTTAATCTACGGAGTCTTTCTTGTGTAAAACTCGGTGCCTTCTAAATAGATCTAAAGATCTTGGTATTTTGAACTCAAATAATCAAGTGCTGCTGGGGGAAAAAATATAGCAGTACTCTTAAACACCACCTGCAAATTCTGAGTTTCTTTCCCTGAGACATTGATATTTCTTTTGTCTACAGAGAGAAAATATGACAGAGGAAACTGTTGACTGCAACATGCTATTTGCTGTAACTTTTTTTTTCTTACTTAAAACTGTGAGGGATTTAGATTTCCGTCCCCGCCCCAGTTGAAGCCAGTTATTGAAGATCAGCTTGGGTTTATGATGTTACAATGGATGAGAGGAACTTGCTTATAAAAGTACACGCTGTTGATCCCAGTGCTTGGTTTTTGTGGCAGATTTAACGGAGTTACTTTGTTCCTCTTCTACTTAAACTCAAAATCTTAAAATTTGAAGTGGTACAGTGAACAAAATAACAATAGACCTCCTTTTCTCTCTGTTACGTAGCGTCATGGTAAGCTAGTGTCTTCCTGAGAAACTAGATTGAGAAAGACCATTCTTCTTGCTTCAGAAATCATATGGTGCCCCTTAGTGATCTAATAACATGGTTCAACCAGGTGAATCAGTAAAAAACCCTCTCAGTTATCTTTGTGTTCCATTTCTGCTGTTTAATTATTGATAGAGTTGCCAGTGCTTGGTAGGTCATGCTTTCCTTTTTCAGAGCCTGTTGTTTACAACCATACAGTTTTTTAAGCAGTTTTAGTTCGTAACAAGGAGATGAGCAAAACATGTTATATTATGATTTAATAGTCTGTCATGATTAAAGCATACATGTCAGCTATGTCAGACTGCTTGTTATATTGATAACTTCATATTTCTGGATTCTTGTATTTAAAGTGTAAAATATTTACAACATTATTTTACTTCTGGAATGCAGTATTAAAGCTGTATTGAAATTCATGCTATCATAGTAATTCAAAACTCGAATATGCTTTGAGATAGGAAGTGTAGTTTGTGAAATTGAAACTCAGTCTGTGAAAACAGTTTTGCTAAGGATATCTTGTGGTATTGGTAAACCAAGTTGGTATTGCTTCAGTAACAGTGATGTCTTACTGACACAGCAAAACAGAGTAACGGAAAGCTTTAATGAACTCAACCATGAGTTTATTTCCATTCCTTTTGCCCTTGCCTTTTACTTTTCTCTGTTTTGCTCTAATGACTTGTACTGTAGTGTGGATATACTGTAGTAGTGGATATTAGCACTTGGTCTGTTCCCTAGAAGAGGACCATCAGTCAGAAGTTTGTGGGATGTTGTGCAGGGACCTGGTTGTGTTGTCAAGGCCTCTGTTCCCAGTTTGACCCAGTTTTTGAGGAGTAATTAACTCATTCTAAAGAATGAACATCAGGATAAAAACCAAATGGCAAATGGTGGAAGCTGTTTGCATGTGCCCGGTCAGAGTGAAAAACGTGTGCATGTCATGAAGTTGGTGACACTGTTAGTTCTGAGTAGCTGCATGAAAAGCTCATAGAGAATTTTTAAGTGGGTTGTCACAATCAAGGATTTCTAATCATGAAACATCATGGCACAATCAAAGATTTCTTTTTACTTTATATTCAGAATTACATTATTCTACACTAACTTTATAGGAATTACCTCTCTGTTTTACATAAAAATTATACGATAAATATGATAGCCTATTAAGTTCTCAAAGCTTAAGCAATTTAGCATTCCAGGTTACAGTATTAAGAGACACAGTAGTTCTTTGGATACAGAGATAACTTGCCAACCTCCAAAGCCATACTGCCTTCTTAGATTTTTCTTAGCAATAAATACTAGAAAAAGTCTCCAACACCAGAATATTTAGAATAATATTAACATTTAGTAATAAAATTGAGAGTAAATAATATTAAAATATTAAATTTCAGGTTATATCTGGGTAACAGTTTTGTCAGTGAGAATTATTCCAGCTCATGGCAAGTTCACTGGAACTTGCAGTAGACACACAACAGTGTGTCTGCAGTACATCTCCTGAGTTCTCTGATGGCTGAATGTGAAGTCAGAGCACTCTGGCTCAGTGGGGCATGTCCTGGTCCGATCCATGGGATCCTGGAACAATAGCATTTGGAGACTTGTGGTTGCCCTAAGGGCTTTTTTAATTTTTAATTCAAAACTCTTTTGTACTTGCCATTCAGCTGTTCTTTCAATTTTATGCACAAAGATTAGAATTCTTATAAATCCAAACTAACAGATATGGTTGCTTTGTTTGCAACAAATAGGCCAACTTCTAGTTTTTAATTTTTTAAGTCAAAGGCCACTGTATAAAACTAAAAGGTTTTCCTAATCATATCAAGTAATGTGAAATGGTCCTAAAGTGCTGAAATTATCCAACAGATAAACAAAAGTATATTCTGTGGAACAGCTGAATATAGAAGAAGAAGCAGGGAATTGGCACAGATGAGTAAAGTGTTGGCATCCTCAGTGGTAAATTGGCTCTGGACAAGGCAGGTGGATAAAGCAGATGTGGTTGTCATGTATTACGAAGTTACTGTGGGTTTTGGGGTAACGCCAGAGTCTTCTCAGCATCCATTCATCAGTTACATTCCAGCTATGGAATTGGAATGAAGAGACTTGCTACTAGAGGTGCCTGTGTCTGTAATACCTTCTTGCAGCTCACCTCTTGAGAGTTTCCTTCTGCAGCTCTCAATGTGAAAGGTACAGTCTTAATAGGTAGAGATCCTCTTATGTCAGCCTGTTCTGAATGAAGCAGCACTGAGAGCATTTTCCCTTTCACTGACTTCAGGGAAGGAAATAAATTCAAAGCAACACTCTTGGAAGTGTTAAAATAAAATATATAGATATATAAAAATCATGGTCCTTATTGAAATTTCTTTCCCTGTTAGGAGAGATTGGCTCCTAGTTTGTCTGTTTGAAGGATGTTGAAAGTAACTCAAAGTCGGCTTTGCACTCTCCTCCTTAATGGTATTTTCATAACTTTCTCGCCCTGAGGTTTGAAAACCTGTTGCTGTAGATCCTCTGTGTTTCACTGTGATGTGTCTGCAGCTGGAACCAAGATAATGCTTAGATGTGACTCTAAGTTGAGTGGCATTTCTAATGTGGCAGAGCAACAGGGAACTGTGAGGGTACTTCTTTCACAGAGCATGAGTCTTAGGAGGCCTGTGTGTATGTAATGGCAGAATGTTTTGGTGTTTGCTCTATAAATATGACTTTAAAATAACACCAATTTGTAATTTTTATGTTGACTCCCATCTAGAAAGTCATGAATGAGATACTCAGTGTGACTGAAAATGCTCAGTTGTTGCTTTTTTTCTTGTAGGAATTTGAATGAGCCAAGTCATACGAGACTTTTCAATGGTTTCTGAGATGGGAAGGTTTATGTTTTGCAGTTACTGATGGGACATTTTAAAGAAGAAGGTTATTCAGCTCTTTTCATTACTCTTGGTAAAAGGAAGAAAAGTGGCCATAAAATAAAAAAATTCAAGTCCTTTATTTCTCTCAATGTTTGTAAACAGAGAGTTTTAGAAGTATATTAGTTGCCAAGGAAAATAGATTTGACAATAGTCTTACCTCAATATATTTTAGTACTGAGATTTAATATTAAACTATATTATTCACCGGTTAAAGCTCATTGCTTCTGGATAATTTATGCCTTGTAAGCAATACAGTAACTGCAGCACTTCACAAGACACTTTCATAAGAAACATGTCTAGTATAGGAAATACATATAGTCTAGCAAATACATGCTGCTTGCATTTGGTCAGGCTAGAAAACTGCATTTCCAAAGCTTACCATCCCAAGAATCGATTAAGGCAGTCGGACTGAGTGCCTGCCATGTTTCATGCTGTACTGGGAAACTGCTAAGAGGAAAAGCTTGCTAATCTTCTCTACCTTCTTCCATTATCTTGCCCAGAGTACCTGACTTAATAAGGACTTCTAAGTGAACTAAAAAGTTGGACTCTTGCATGGAAAGGAAGTGTTGGAATTGCACCTCCAGAGGCATTGCATCTGGGCAATGTCCCATCATTGTGGACAGACAAACCCCTTTGGTCTTTGCCTGCAGAATAGCAGCACTGGGAGATTTTGGTGGGAAAAATCAGAAAGCATAATGCCAACAGTAGTATTTTCTACTACCTAATCTTGTAAAATTAGACTTAATTCATGAACAGAATCAATCTTCCATGGCAGATTGAAAGTGTGGTAAAATATAGCCTGTTCTTAGCTTGTGGTAGGTAAAATGCTGCAGCTGTTGGTTTTAGGGTAGAGTATACATGGGGTTTTGTCACTGTCTCACAAAGATGTGAACCATTTGACACAATCACATAGATTGTTCTGTTATATCAGCAAATCATAGTGCCTTTGAAGTATAATGAAATTTATTGCATACATAGTCTTTTAAATGGTTGTATTTTTTAGCCCATGGGTATAATTGAACTTGCAAGTTTTCATCCATTATTTTATATAACTCATGCTGCTATGTGTGTGTATGTGTACTTCTAATTTATGTCATTAAATTCTATGATGAAATCTAATTAATATTGTAATAAAACTTTCCATTTCAAGATCTAACTAAGTAGAAAGGTATTTTTTAATGACAGTGAGTATTAGAGGTTTTGGATTCTTTTTTTCCTTTTAAAAATTAAGGAAAACTGAAATACATTCCTTTCTACCTTACATGGTTTAAAAGAAATAGTTCAATAGTTTGAATCAGAGATTTGTTATTCTGAGTGATGCAAAAATTAGAAGATCTCTCATAATATATATTTGCTTATGTATTTGTTAATTGAGTTAATGAGGTGAAAAAGTTTAGAGGGACAAATCGATTCCATCATACTGTTTCTTTTCTGGGTGAAACTATATCTAAGAACCTAAGATGATTTCCTTGCCCCCCTGACCATTGTTAAATCGTCACTGATATGTAGGACAACTTTGATTGCTTTGTATGTGCTTACTTAAGGTGTATGTGTTTATTTTAAGGTTCACCAAAAATCTGTCACCTGACAAGATAAACCTGAGCACGTTAAAGGGGGAAGGTCAGCTGACCAATTTAGAGCTGGATCAAGAGGTACTTCAGAACATGCTGGATCTTCCAACATGGCTGGCTATAAACAAGGTGTTTTGCAATAAAGCATCCATTAGGGTGAGTGTTTTATTTTGTTGGAATGGTACTTGGCCAAATGTTTCTCCTTTTCCTTCTGTCTCTGTGAACTTTCAAGCAACTTTGTATTAATAGAAAATTGTGGTTAGTGTGTGAGAAAATACTAGAGAAAGACAAAGATGTTACGGGCAATAATTTTGTACTATCTTTTGTTTGTTATGTGATGATGTGAAATACACATGGAAATGTTGAAAATAAGTGGTGATTTTAAAAAATATTAATTTTTTTCTGAGTAGAATTTATTCTTGCATGTTCTGAAAATGAGGTTGAGATAAAAGCTTGTATTTGTCTAGGGTAATTAGTGTATCATATTTATTATTCTCTTTTTTTCTGTGTTCTTTCTTTTCTTTACTCCTCTCCATTTATTGCTTTCTCTCATGTTGTGTTCCTGTTTCCAAAAATACCTTTCTGAGGGATTCTGGTCTTTGTGGGAAAGGTGGGAACACTCTCGTAGACATTGGTTGTGGTCAGTGTGGCTGCTAATAATTGAAAGTGTTATCATCTGTCCCACATTATACTGATGTGGGAGCAAGAAATGAAGTGGTGGCTTGTTCTTCACGGAAGTTACAAGTGGTCAAACACTGGCACCTCCTCTGGCCTTTGGAGGGCTTGTGGTTTGTGGGGTTTTGGTGTTGGTTTCTTTGTTTGTTCTGTTTACCCCTGATGGGAGGTTGCCCTGATTTTTCTCAATGTAGTGAACTTGATGCCCTGTTACCGGCATCCAATAATATAAATATTATTTATATATTATAAAAGGATTTTCTTTCCTTTTAAGGGACAGAATGAGTAATACAGTGCTGCTTTTTGTGATGTTTCACAACTCATTATTAAAGATGTAGATTCTACTTTGTTCCTGTTTTTCCATTCAGCATTAAGTAGATTTTGAAGTTCTGAGTTTTTTAACACATGATGTGTGCATAGAGTTACTATATGGTATTTTCAGATAAACTTGGTATTTTGAAAGTAATATTATTCCGACTTCAGAAGTTGGAAATATAATTTTTATACATAAAATGTATTCTAAACAAATGCTTTATTTTACTGTATTTTAAACATGTTATTTGCTTTAGAATACTTTTTTCCTCTTGCAGATACCGTGGACAAAATTAAAAACACATCCTATCTCTTTGGTGAGTTCTGAAATAAACTCCTGAATGTGCTGTGTGTGGCAGAACCTGTCTTAAATATTTATATAGTTCTCTTGACTAGAGTCTAGAAAAAACTGAAATATTAACAGTCCTTTACCAGGTGTCATCTGCGTAGCCACAGATCAAGGCAAAATGCCTTAATGTTTATTTTCTTAATCTGTGGCTTGAGATGCCATCACTATAATGTTTGACCTGTAGCTACTTTCTGTCAAGTTTTCAGTCATTGTGTGTTAATTTGGGATAACCTGAAAGGTAGCTATTTGTCCAGCTAACACCTTTTACAAGTTCCTGCCTGTCTTTTGGAGCTGTCTTTTCTAAGAACTTCTCTATTCTACATCTGTACTCTACCCAGTGATCTCTACCTCAGCAGGTGTGATACTGGTAGCATTTACAGGGTTTCTGTAACAGCCTAGGATTCAGATGCAAGATAAGATGTAAAATGTATAAATAGTACTCAACAACAATTAGAAGTAATGCTAATCCTAGCATTTGTTTAATTTTGTTCTTTGTTTTTAAGTATACTATGAATTGCGGTAGCACCAGAGGTACTTTACTTGATGATGACTAAACTTCCTTAGTTGTATTTGCTTAAGAGTGAATATTCCTTTAACTGTCATGCTTCCCAGTCATGCAGTCGATTTCTGAATGTGTTTGCAATTCCTTAGTTCTGAATCAGACTTAGGAAAGACATGTTGTTTTAAATACTTGATGCCTTTGCTAGTGACCCAGTTGTAATGTTCTAATGTCTGTATTGCTTCTTTCTGACATCCAGAACTTAATCTGGTAATGCCGAGGTGGGATGATTCAACCTCTTGGCTGTGTGATGCAACTACCAAATTAGGAAATTGGTTTAAGCTGTGCTGTTCTTAAAGATTATACACTTTGATCTATGGTAGCAAGGCGTTGTTTGCTTTGCTCCTTTTGAATTTAGATTAGCAATCTTTGAGGCTAACATAGTTTTCAAGGTAACCTTTTTTACATAAAGGTTTTCTTGAGCAAGTGCATTAAATTGGTAACAAAAGTTCACTCTTCAATAGTAGAATATACTGCAGCCTTTTTGATTTCTAAAGGAAAGTGAATTCAGTGGCGTAAGTGTGAAACTTCAGCCCTTCTTTAAGTCACTGAACTTCCACTATTTTACTGGGAACATGGAGGAATATTTTTGATACTGAGAGTTTAATTAAGTTGAAATAGCATGCTCTATTGGGATAGTGCAAGAGGTGACTAGAACCCACTTGTCTAGCCAAATGTCCTTTCATTGAGCTGAGTTTCCTTTTGTGACAATCCCTGTTAATGTAGTGGTACGTACTGTTATCTTTGTAATAACCAATTTCTGTTTTTATATGATGAACAAGATACTTTTGAGGAGTGATTTGGGCCCCAAGGATGCTGTGCAGCAGTTCTTAGTATTAACAAAATACAGTAGTTACCAGTGAGAAAAGACACCTGCATCCAGGCATTCTTCATTAGTTCTTATTTATATTATGCAAACTCCTCAAATTATTGTCCTACTGTTATTTGCACTAGTCATGTAGTGAAGGAAATTCTTAAAGCCTTAAAAAGAGTACTCAAACATCCAAAAATGTTAGGAAAACAGTGGAAATCTTGGTTTGCCCTTACTGTCCTCAAACTAAGGGATTGGGTTTTTCTTTTCTTGTTTTTTTCCTCTGTTGTTGTTATGTGAGGCAAGATAATCGAGACAGTTGAGAAAATACTTTTAAGATACCCTGATTTATTGTTAACACACATTGCTTCCCTTCAAGCATCAAAATGTAGTGAAGTATAAATAAATCCAGACTAGACAGGAAATTTAGGAATTTTTAGGTTGTAGTCATGTTTCATGGATAAGAATAGCACAGAAAAATGTTTGTGAAGCAAGTGGATTATGAAGACAGGCACAATTAACACAATATAATAATAAAGTCTAGTAGCTAAGGCAGGTTGAATCATGAAAAATCTAAAACTGAGGACAAAGATTTTTATTATGTTTTGACTCACCAAAGAGAGGAGGAATTCAGAAAGGGTGGTAGAAAGTTGGAATTTGACAGGGTCATAGTCTTAACTGCTGTGTTTTGAATGAGTGTCCAATGGGACCAGATTTCAGAACTTTAAGCCTTGGACTAAGAGCCTTCTCAGGCTGTAATGCTAAATTTAGGTCATAAATATTGCAGTATAAGTTTGGAAATTCTTGTTTTAATTCAGTTGCTGGGAATATGGTTTTGCATTTGGTTTGTCTCCATTCTTTTAGTATGCATTATTTATAATGTATGTTATGGTTCTGCTCTTTAAGTGGGTCTTTCAGTGAAAATAGGATTTAGGTGTCTCATTCCCTTAATTCCCTGCTTCGTTTGTAACAGCTGCTCTTCAAGTACAAAGAATGCAGTAATAGAATACAGTTCTACTATAATATAACATGTTGCAAATTATACTAGAATATATATTTTTAGAAATTACTTGTTTTACTAGACCTACTGAAGACTCGTGTATATATACACAAGTGTGTATTCTATTCAGGTTTTCTTTGAAAGATGCAGCACAAAACTTAATGGACTATCATGAGTCTTAATGGACTCATTCCAAATATATTCCATTACAATTATTTGAACTTACCAAACCATTCAGAAAACTCAGGGGGTATTAAGTACTTCACTTAAAGAATAGCCATATAGACAGAAAACTAAGATGACTAGACATTAAAGAATGTCCATTTTCAAATACAATTATTGAAAACTTGTGTTAT